>CM035115.1:149238550-149476050 GCA_020205555.1 Panax stipuleanatus
AACATCTTTTTCTAAAATATATTTAGCAGACTTACAGTCAATACGAACTAAAAATTTTTGATTTAATAAATCATTTTGAAATTTACTGACACAGAAAACTAGAGCTAAAATTTCTTTTTTAATAGTGCTGTAGTTTAATTGTGCTTGATTCCACGCGCCAGAGTGGAACCGAACAATTTGTTCAGAAGAAGCAGGAGTCAACTTCTGCTTCAGAATACCGCCGAAACCAATTTCGGAGGCGTCAGTTTCAACAATTTTGAAAGCTAATTCATTAGAAATGCCAAGGCAAGGAAGAACCTTAACATATTTTTTAACTTGCTGAACGATGGCAGAATGCTCATCAGTCCAGGGAGGAGGATTCTTCTGTAAACGAAGAAACAAAGGTTTACAGATTTTTCGTAAATTTTTAAAATTTGCCAACATAATTAAGAGATCCTAAGAATCTTTGAAGTTGAGTTCTATCACGGATTTTATCAGGAATCTATCAGCGAATTGAATACTCTTTGAATAGGACGAACCAAACCCCGATGAATATCATGACCAAGAAATTTAACTTTAACCTGGAAAAGGGAACATTTGGTTGGTGACAGAACCAAACCATTGACTTTGATAGCTTTGAAGAACGAATTCAAGTGTTTGAAATGTTCGTCAATAGATTTAGAAAAAACAAGGATATCATCAATATAGACAATGATGAAATGACTAAGGGATTTAAAATTTCATTGAGAATATTTGAAATTCACTAGGAGCGTTTTTCAAGCCAAATGCTTGAACAACCCATTCATAATGACCAAAAGGGGTGGTGAAGGCGGTTTTGTACCTATCACTAGGATGGATACTGACTTGCCAGAAACCAGACTTAAGGTCGAATTTACTAAAAATGGTAGCATTACTAAGACGACTAAGAAGGTCTTCCTTATTAGGAAGGGGATACCTAATCCATTCTAAGACCTTATTAAGAGGCTTATAATTGATGACCAGACGAGGGACACCTCTCTCTTTCTCTTGCTTCATTATTAACATAAAAGGCAGGGCAAGACCAGGAAGATTTACTATGTTTTATTAAGCCTTTGCAAGTAAAATCGTTAAGTTCTTGTTTTACACAAGCTCCATTTGTTGGTGACTCATTTGAATAGGTCTAGCTTAGTAGGAATAAGATGCTCTTTAAATTCTTTAGCGTAAGAAGTTTAACTACATGTTTCCTACGATGCCAAAAGCAGTAGGAGAATCAGCACACAAATTTTTAACCATGAATAGACGAAGTTCTTCAATTTTATCTTGTATTTTTTCACTTAAAAGAAGATCTTCAACCTGTTTATACTTAATTTCATGTTTTAAAAACTTTAAATGAGAAGTTTTACATTTTAACAAGGTTAAGAGACTTAGAAATAGACTCATCTTGAATAAATCTTAAATCTCTTTCTTTGGGCTGAGATAAAAACTCAAAAATAACTTTGTGCCCAAGGTGCTCAGTAGATAACCCATTATTACTGGTGGTGAAAGGGTATAACAAATAAATAAATTGGTAATCCCAGAATAATTTTATCAGTTAAATTACGAATTAACACAAAAGAAGTTTTAAAACATATATCATTTTGACAAATATGAACCTTAGGGAGCTTATATTTAATTTCCATGCTGCTTCCATTAGCAGAGTTTAATCGTTCACTGGTTTTAACATAAAATTTGGTAGGGATTAATCCCTCTTGGATGCAGTTAAGATCTGCACCGGTATCAACAAGAGCAGGAAGTTGAATGGCAAAAGTACCATCAACCATTAACCGAATCAAAATATACCATTTTTGAATGGTAATATCTTTTATTCTTTTTAACGAATTACCTTGAATCAACAAAGGAGACTCTTCATCCTTGACTCCTGAAGTTTCAGGCATGTCTTCATTTTCTGAAGAATCAGAAATATGAAGTTCAGAGTCTTTGTTAACTAACGCAGTCATATCACTTTTTAAATTGGAGATCTCAGTCTTGAGACTAGAAATCTCTTTCTTAAGCTTGTTGACCTCTTGATTTAGTTCTGGGAGAGTAATCTCTCTCTCAGCAACTTTAAATCTCTCAAGAGTTTTATTAAGGCTTATAAGCGGTTTTTTCTTTAGCTTTTATGACTTTACCTTTTCCCGTAACATTTTTAGAAAACAATTCCTTTAATTGTTTCATATACTGAAGTTTCAAATCATCATCAGTAAGTTTACTAATTAATTCAATTAACAAAGAACTTTCTTGATCTTCTTTAGTAAGAACATTAATAGTTTTGCAACAATCAGATCTACAATTATCAGTGCAAAGAGTAACTTCATTATCTTCACTAGGAGTTTGACTATTTTGATCATTATTATCAGAAGAATAAGGAACATCAGAAATATCATTATCATCATCAGACTGAGTTCTAAGTAAATCAAAAATCTTTTCAGAATCTTCCACAGAAATATTTAACTGGTTTAATTTTTGTTTTAACTTACATTCATTCTTATAATGACCCTTTTTACCACAGTTATAGCAAGTAATTTTACTCTTATCAGTGGATTTAGAAGTTGATTTTTTATTTCTAGTTTTTCCTTTAGACTTGGGTTTTTCATAATAACTTTCTTTATTAGTTTGACTAGAGCGTTTTTTATGGTGCTTACGTTTTTTGTGAATTTCCAATTGCTTTTTCCTATGCTTTCTACGGGAAGGGGCAATAGGAGGCAGACCATATTGTTCACAAAAAGTACCAAGTTCATATTTAGCTTTCTTTTTATCTTTTGCAGCTTGTTTAGCAATTTTAAAATCAATACACATTTTTAGGCCAATTTTTGAATATAACTAACAATGTCACCGTAAGTGAGGTTATCATAATCAATATAGCCCAATGTTTTACTAAGTTCTTCACGGACTTTATGAGCAAATAAAGACGGAAGACCATTAACAAATTTTTCCTTCCAAAAAGGTTTATTACTATCATTACGAAGCATGACACGTGAAATAAAAACATCTTTATACCATCTAAAATCACTTAAAGTAGGACAAGTAAGATTACTAAGTTGATCATGAATACGTTCAGTAATATTACTAGGAGTACCAATAAAATGTTTTATTATAGTGAAAATTAAAGTATTAATACCATCAGGAACACCAAAACCAATATCTTCACGGAAGATAGGTTGACCATTATCATCAAGTTGATAAGCATGAATAATAGAGTTCCTAGCATCTTCATCAAGGTGTTTTTCCCACCAAGAGCGAAGAACTCCCGAAAAAACCATTAGTTAAAATTTCAACAATTTCAGGTTGAGTGAGATTAGTAAAAGCAGTGATGTAACTATTAGCAACCATAGACATGTGGTTCATTTTAGTAAGAATTTGATGTTCACTGAAGCCATCAATATTCCATTCATAAATTTTATTGGAGGAAACAGAAAACTGATTGTCAAGATTCTTTTCCTCGAACTGAAGATCAGGGGGAGTGGGTCTAGTATACCAATTTTTTGTAATACTAGTGTTATTAAAAGTTAATTTTTTCAGTTGTTCAGTAAGGTCGGGAACAGAAGCGACATCAGATACCTCGTCTGAGTCACTATTGTAATCATCGGCAGATTCTTGAATCTGATCAATGATGGCAACGGTTCCACTGGCTTCGCCAGAGTGGGAACCAATCTTTTTAATAAGTTTATCAATACTTTTAACTAAATCAGAATCTTTACCAGGCAATCCTTTTCCATCCCTATTATCAGGGAGAGATAATAAAGGCTGCTCAAGCTTCTTATCAGGGGTTTTAATAAGAGTATTGTCAAACTTTTCTTCAATTTTATCAAGTTGTTTACCTATGGTGGCCAAATACTGATTAGTAAAATTATTTTGTTCAATAATCTTTTTATCATCAGTTTTACCATCAGCGACTTTAAAGGACTAGCAACAACTGAGTTATTTTTGACTTGTAAAAGAACAGTTTCAAGGGGTGGATGAGAAGCTAAAATTTTTGACTTATCTTCTTTTATCCATTGAGATTTAGTAAGAACTTTACAATGATTTCTATCATACCAATCATAAAATGTAAGGTTCTCTCTAGTAAGTTTAATAAATTTTTTCCAATTATGAACAATTTTATCTCTATCAGCTTTATCATGCATATTACGAAAAACATGTCGTTTATGTTGATTAGCTTTAGAATTAAAATCATCGACAAGACTATCCCAATTCAATTTAGAGACTTTTGTAAGGACTCTCAATTGGTGATTAATTGGGGCATCAAAATCAGAGGGAGAAGGTCCAATTGAAACAGTAGGAGAAACATCATCTTGCTCTCCATCGGCCCGGAAGGCAGGAGTATAGCAAGGATGACTTGTCTGACCCTGATTTAAAACACCTTTCAGTTTAATATCAGGAATAGAAAAGTCAGATAAAACATCAGTGTCTCTTCTAGAGATAGAAGGGACTGAAGAATTGGTGAATTCCTCAATAATAACAGGTCTTCTAGTACGTTCAAAACTAATTCGAACAGTACCATCAGAAAATTGTTTAATATTTTCCAAATTTAACAAATTATTATTAACTGGTTTTTGTGGAACTTCCTGAGGAAGAATCCATTGACTGGGTAACGTGACATCTTTCCAAAGAATAGTCTTAGGTGTTTGAACATTGGCATTACTAGTGCTACTTGTATTAAAACAGTATGATCTTTAGGACTTTTATTAAGAGCATGAATATTTAAGTTAGTTTTCATAACTTTATAATAAATTCTAAAAATTAAAGCTAAGGGTTGAGATCCCTCAATCATTTGAGTTATCTCTCCAGCAGTTTTAATATTCAAAGTTAAAGCCTTAAGTAAATTAATATCAGATAGACTTAAAGGAAGATCAGGAAAGCAATTAAAATGAATAGGACCATCATGTAAACTAGATTCCATTATTCCAATAATACTAGGAGCATAATTTAGATAACGAGCATCTCTTAGGCATAAAAAGACACTTGAGTTAATTCCTTTAATAGTTAATGGTTTGACTGCAACTTGAACAAGACCAATATGAATAAAATTATAACCCTTTTTACGATGTTTATTAATTACATCAGGAGAAAGAAGACTACAATTTTCATATTCTTTATTAATAGCATAAACACGTTCAACTGTTTTAACATTGTAATCCGTTTTAAAATTATCAATGAAAGTTGACTGGTAAATCTCCTTAGGAGAAACACTAGGTATGTTCCAATTATTAAGGGTTTGATTAATATTTTCATAACTTTGTTCTTCTTGGTTAACTATATTAGGAACAGAAGGAAGAGAAGATCTATTACTAACCGACGAACTGGATCTAAACAATCTACTCATTATTAAAAATTAAAGTTTTAATTGATCTGTGTTCTTCCGTACATACCCCTTTCTTTGCTTAACATAAACACATACCCTATCATCTAGTGATTCCCAGAAAGCCAAAACTGCTCACACACTCGAGACTGACAAAGGCTGGACAGGGACCTATGGCGATGGAGGGTGGTTTATACAAAGAGACTAGGTGACTTCTTGAACAAAGAAAGATCAAAACTTTTGATTTTTAAAAAATGACTAGAAGAAGGAGATCAAGAACATCGTTTAGTAGACAAACAACTCATGGCTCTGATACCAAAAGGCGGAAGATGAGATAAATGAGAAGAGTGGCGCAAACAAAGTCTGAATTATAACTATAGCACAGCTATAAGAAATAACAACAGCAATTCATAAGTATAAAAGAGATTATAAAAATAAAACTTTTATTGAACTTTGAAATAATTACAAACAAATAATTTGATAACTTACAATAGATTGACTCGATTATAGAAACTTAGCATATCTAAGAGAGAAGGCAAGAGAGCTGAAGATTCGTTAGATAGGAATCTAAGTCTTCACAAGCTTTCTATTGGATTACTAAATCCTGCCTCTTAACAATGACTGAGCCTCTCTTATATAAGAAGAGAAAGGCGGAGTAATTACAACTCAATAATTACAAAACATAAATGACTATTGAACAACAGTAATGCTTTATCAAAAGATGAAAGCATTATTACAACTTTTGACTATTACAAACAACTTTTACTATTACAGACGCGTTAATCAAATACAGACAAATAAAGATAATAACAACTTTTGACTACAGACATCTGACTAATACTAAATGACAACTGACTCAGCAACTGCTTTCGGCTACTTTGGACAAAGGAGCACGGGCTGCGCGGGCAGGGGCATCTAGTAACAAAGCTGACCAAGGTGCCTGTAGGAATCCAAGGAAACCGGATCCTGGACCCTAGGCAAACGGATCCTGGGCATCCTGAAGAGAGATGCTACCGTACGGATCGGAAGGACTAGAGTGATGACTGGAGCGAGAAGAAGAAGACGAACAAACAGAAGGAACCGAGTCCTCACTGAGTTTATCCATTCTTTTCTGAATTAAACGGGATAACTGTTTAAGCTCATTATTGGTACAATGATCAATATCCGCGAAATCTAATTTTGAACTAGGAGATTTCTTGGATTTAGATTTACTGGAGGATGATTCCTTTGGAGGAGGAATCGTTTGAATAGGTGAAGGATTGGGGAATTCTTTCTGAACTTGACCCACGATGCGATAAGGATCAAACTTATCCCACCATTTAACTGAAAACTCACGAGTAACATGAGTAATTTGATTAAGATGATTACTAGAGGCGCCTTTTTCAGGGGCGACTAGGGAAGAAAGGGCAACATTGACTGTTGGGGAATAAAATCCATAGTTCCATCGAAGGATCCATGGGACTTTATATTTACTGGCGAAATGAAGAATAACTGGGATGCAGCAATTAGACTGCACCACCGGAACCCTAGAGCTAAAGACATTAAGAACAGTCTGAAGCTCAATTGGGAGGATATCAAAGATGAGACCATAACGTTCCCACCAAAGAACAAACCAATGAGGAAATTGACTTTTAAATTTGTGGTCAAATTGGATGAACCACGAATGACTAAAAGATGGAGTTTGAAACAGAAAAACTCTGTTCCAAGCTTCCATGTAATCATAATAGCAAAACTGGCTATCATGACCTTCAAGCTGCCTAAGATCACTAGGATGATTACCCCAGTTAGGCATGGAGATAACCTGTTTAATATAAAGAGAATGATAGATGATTTTTGAAGAATCATTTCTATCATAAATAGGTTTAATAGCGATTGACTGAGTTTGCAAAAGGACGTCCTTATAATACATGAGAGATTTATAAGGAGCAGAAGGAATAAAATGCCAACCAGTTGGGAAGAACTGGGCAGCTAATTTGACTGGATCATCAATTGATTTCATATGTCTTTCGATATGAAATAAATTGGTGCTGAAAACAGGGATGTATTCAGTTTGAATACGCTGACCAGCAGGAGGATTACTGGAGGAAGCATACGGATCAACCATTAAAGGGGGTTGAACCAGAGCCGAACTATAGGGTTTCGAGCTAGAAACCAAAGGAGTGAACCTATTAACTACAGTAAGGGGAGTGACTGGATGTGGGATTATAGCTCCCACGGGCTTCTGACTAGGTGGGCTTGGGCTTGGAGGACCCAAGGGCCGAACATTTTTATCTTTCCCTCTCACACTCATTTTGAACTTGAGGGGTACCTGAATTAATAAATTCCCGAGTTAGAAAATCAGGAACTGAATTATCACTACCTTTAATATATTCAATTTCAAAATCAAAAATACTTAAAATAGATTGCCATCTGGCGAAAATATGTTTAGCAGCGATGTTTTTAACATCTTTTTCTAAAATATATTTAGCAGACTTACAGTCAATACGAACTAAAAATTTTTGATTTAATAAATCATTTTGAAATTTACTGACACAGAAAACTAGAGCTAAAATTTCTTTTTTAATAGTGCTGTAGTTTAATTGTGCTTGATTCCACGCGCCAGAGTGGAACCGAACAATTTGTTCAGAAGAAGCAGGAGTCAACTTCTGCTTCAGAATACCGCCGAAACCAATGTCGGAGGCGTCAGTTTCAACAATTTTGAAAGCTAATTCATTAGAAATGCCAAGGCAAGGAAGAACCTTAACATATTTTTTAACTTGCTGAACGATGGCAGAATGCTCATCAGTCCAGGGAGGAGGATTCTTCTGTAAACGAAGAAACAAAGGTTTACAGATTTTTCGTAAATTTTTATAAAATTTGCCAACATAATTAAGAGATCCTAAGAATCTTTGAAGTTGAGTTCTATCAAGGATTTTATCAGGAAATCTATCAGCGAATTGAATAACTCTTTGAATAGGACGAACCAAACCCCGATGAATATCATGACCAAGAAATTTAACTTTAACCTGGAAAAGGGAACATTTGGTTGGTGACAGAACCAAACCATTGACTTTGATAGCTTTGAAGAACGAATTCAAGTGTTTGAAATGTTCGTCAATAGATTTAGAAAAAACAAGGATATCATCAATATAGACAATGATGAAATGACTAAAGGGATTTAAAATTTCATTGAGAATATTTTGAAATTCACTAGGAGCGTTTTTCAAGCCAAATGCTTGAACAACCCATTCATAATGACCAAAAGGGGTGGTGAAGGCGGTTTTGTACCTATCACTAGGATGGATACTGACTTGCCAGAAACCAGACTTAAGGTCGAATTTACTAAAAATGGTAGCATTACTAAGACGACTAAGAAGGTCTTCCTTATTAGGAAGGGGATACCTAATCCATTCTAAGACCTTATTAAGAGGCTTATAATTGATGACCAGACGAGGGACACCTCTCTCTTTCTCTGCTTCATTATTAACATAAAAGGCAGGGCAAGACCAAGGAGATTTACTATGTTTTATTAAGCCTTTGGCAAGTAAATCGTTAATTTCTTGTTTACAAAGCTCCATTTGTTGGTGACTCATTTGAATAGGTCTAGCTTTAGTAGGAATAAGATGCTCTTTAAATTCTTTAGCGTAAGGAAGTTTAACTACATGTTTCCTACGATGCCAAAAAGCATTAGGAGAATCAGCACACAAATTTTTAACCATGAATAGACGAAGTTCTTCAATTTTATCTTGTATTTTTTCACTTAAAAGAAGATCTTCAACCTGTTTATACTTAATTTCATGTTTTAAAAACTTTAAATGAGAAGTTTTACATTTTAACAAGTTAAGAGACTTAGAAATAGACTCATCTTGAATAAATCTTAAATCTCTTTCTTTGGGCTGAGATAAAAACTCAAAAATAACTTTGTGCCCAAGGTGCTCAGTAGATAACCCATTATTACTGGTGGTGAAAGGGTATAACAAATAAATAAATGGTAATCCCAGAATAATTTTATCAGTTAAATTACGAATTAACACAAAAGAAGTTTTAAAACATATATCATTTTGACAAATATGAACCTTAGGGAGCTTATATTTAATTTCCATGCTGCTTCCATTAGCAGAGTTTAATCGTTCACTGGTTTTAACATAAAATTTGGTAGGGATTAATCCCTCTTGGATGCAGTTAAGATCTGCACCGGTATCAACAAGAGCAGGAAGTTGAATGGCAAAAGTACCATCAACCATTAACCGAATCAAAATATACCATTTTTGAATGGTAATATCTTTTATTCTTTTTAACGAATTACCTTGAATCAACAAAGGAGACTCTTCATCCTTGACTCCTGAAGTTTCAGGCATGTCTTCATTTTCTGAAGAATCAGAAATATGAAGTTCAGAGTCTTTGTTAACTAACGCAGTCATATCACTTTTTAAATTGGAGATCTCAGTCTTGAGACTAGAAATCTCTTTCTTAAGCTTGTTGACCTCTTGATTTAGTTCTGGGAGAGTAATATCTCTCTCAGCAACTTTAAATCTCTCAAGAGTTTTATTAAGGCTTATAAGCGGTTTTTCTTTAGCTTTTATGACTTTACCTTTTCCCGTAACATTTTTAGAAAACAATTCCTTTAATTGTTTCATATACTGAAGTTTCAAATCATCATCAGTAAGTTTACTAATTAATTCAATTAACAAAGAACTTTCTTGATCTTCTTTAGTAAGAACATTAATAGTTTTGCAACAATCAGATCTACAATTATCAGTGCAAAGAGTAACTTCATTATCTTCACTAGGAGTTTGACTATTTTGATCATTATTATCAGAAGAATAAGGAACATCAGAAATATCATTATCATCATCAGACTGAGTTCTAAGTAAATCAAAAATCTTTTCAGAATCTTCCACAGAAATATTTAACTGGTTTAATTTTTGTTTTAACTTACATTCATTCTTATAATGACCCTTTTTACCACAGTTATAGCAAGTAATTTTACTCTTATCAGTGGATTTAGAAGTTGATTTTTTATTTCTAGTTTTTCCTTTAGACTTGGGTTTTTCATAATAACTTTCTTTATTAGTTTGACTAGAGCGTTTTTTATGGTGCTTACGTTTTTTGTGAATTTCCAATTGCTTTTTCCTATGCTTTCTACGGGAAGGGGCAATAGGAGGCAGACCATATTGTTCACAAAAAGTACCAAGTTCATATTTAGCTTTCTTTTTATCTTTTGCAGCTTGTTTAGCAATTTTAAAATCAATACACATTTTTAGGCCAATTTTTTGAATATAACTAACAATGTCACCGTAAGTGAGGTTATCATAATCAATATAGCCCAATGTTTTACTAAGTTCTTCACGGACTTTATGAGCAAATAAAGACGGAAGACCATTAACAAATTTTTCCTTCCAAAAAGGTTTATTACTATCATTACGAAGCATGACACGTGAAATAAAAACATCTTTATACCATCTAAAATCACTTAAAGTAGGACAAGTAAGATTACTAAGTTGATCATGAATACGTTCAGTAATATTACTAGGAGTACCAATAAAATGTTTTATTATAGTGAAAATTAAAGTATTAATACCATCAGGAACACCAAAACCAATATCTTCACGGAAGATAGGTTGACCATTATCATCAAGTTGATAAGCATGAATAATAGAGTTCCTAGCATCTTCATCAAGGTGTTTTTCCCACCAAGAGCGAAGAACTCCCGAAAAACCATTAGTTAAAATTTCAACAATTTCAGGTTGAGTGAGATTAGTAAAAGCAGTGATGTAACTATTAGCAACCATAGACATGTGGTTCATTTTAGTAAGAATTTGATGTTCACTGAAGCCATCAATATTCCATTCATAAATTTTATTGGAGGAAACAGAAAACTGATTGTCAAGATTCTTTTCCTCGAACTGAAGATCAGGGGGAGTGGGTCTAGTATACCAATTTTTTGTAATACTAGTGTTATTAAAAGTTAATTTTTTCAGTTGTTCAGTAAGGTCGGGAACAGAAGCGACATCAGATACCTCGTCTGAGTCACTATTGTAATCATCGGCAGATTCTTGAATCTGATCAATGATGGCAACGGTTCCACTGGCTTCGCCAGAGTGGGAACCAATCTTTTTAATAAGTTTATCAATACTTTTAACTAAATCAGAATCTTTACCAGGCAATCCTTTTCCATCCCTATTATCAGGGAGAGATAATAAAGGCTGCTCAAGCTTCTTATCAGGGGTTTTAATAAGAGTATTGTCAAACTTTTCTTCAATTTTATCAAGTTGTTTACCTATGGTGGCCAAATACTGATTAGTAAAATTATTTTGTTCAATAATCTTTTTATCATCAGTTTTACCATCAGCGACTTTAAAAGGACTAGCAACAACTGAGTTATTTTTGACTTGTAAAAGAACAGTTTCAAGGGGTGGATGAGAAGCTAAAATTTTTGACTTATCTTCTTTTATCCATTGAGATTTAGTAAGAACTTTACAATGATTTCTATCATACCAATCATAAAATGTAAGGTTCTCTCTAGTAAGTTTAATAAATTTTTTCCAATTATGAACAATTTTATCTCTATCAGCTTTATCATGCATATTACGAAAAACATGTCGTTTATGTTGATTAGCTTTAGAATTAAAATCATCGACAAGACTATCCCAATTCAATTTAGAGACTTTTGTAAGGACTCTCAATTGGTGATTAATTGGGGCATCAAAATCAGAGGGAGAAGGTCCAATTGAAACAGTAGGAGAAACATCATCTTGCTCTCCATCGGCCCGGAAGGCAGGAGTATAGCAAGGATGACTTGTCTGACCCTGATTTAAAACACCTTTCAGTTTAATATCAGGAATAGAAAAGTCAGATAAAACATCAGTGTCTCTTCTAGAGATAGAAGGGACTGAAGAATTGGTGAATTCCTCAATAATAACAGGTCTTCTAGTACGTTCAAAACTAATTCGAACAGTACCATCAGAAAATTGTTTAATATTTTCCAAATTTAACAAATTATTATTAACTGGTTTTTGTGGAACTTCCTGAGGAAGAATCCATTGACTGGGTAACGTGACATCTTTCCAAAGAATAGTCTTAGGTGTTTGAACATTGGCATTACTAGTGCTACTTTGTATTAAAACAGTATGATCTTTAGGACTTTTATTAAGAGCATGAATATTTAAGTTAGTTTTCATAACTTTATAATAAATTCTAAAAATTAAAGCTAAGGGTTGAGATCCCTCAATCATTTGAGTTATCTCTCCAGCAGTTTTAATATTCAAAGTTAAAGCCTTAAGTAAATTAATATCAGATAGACTTAAAGGAAGATCAGGAAAGCAATTAAAATGAATAGGACCATCATGTAAACTAGATTCCATTATTCCAATAATACTAGGAGCATAATTTAGATAACGAGCATCTCTTAGGCATAAAAAGACACTTGAGTTAATTCCTTTAATAGTTAATGGTTTGACTGCAACTTGAACAAGACCAATATGAATAAAATTATAACCCTTTTTACGATGTTTATTAATTACATCAGGAGAAAGAAGACTACAATTTTCATATTCTTTATTAATAGCATAAACACGTTCAACTGTTTTAACATTGTAATCCGTTTTAAAATTATCAATGAAAGTTGACTGGTAAATCTCCTTAGGAGAAACACTAGGTATGTTCCAATTATTAAGGGTTTGATTAATATTTTCATAACTTTGTTCTTCTTGGTTAACTATATTAGGAACAGAAGGAAGAGAAGATCTATTACTAACCGACGAACTGGATCTAAACAATCTACTCATTATTAAAAATTAAAGTTTTAATTGATCTGTGTTCTTCCGTACATACCCCTTTCTTTGCTTAACATAAACACATACCCTATCATCTAGTGATTCCCAGAAAGCCAAAACTGCTCACACACTCGAGACTGACAAAGGCTGGACAGGGACCTATGGCGATGGAGGGTGGTTTATACAAAGAGACTAGGTGACTTCTTGAACAAAGAAAGATCAAAACTTTTGATTTTTAAAAAAATGACTAGAAGAAGGAGATCAAGAACATCGTTTAGGTCCCTGTCCAGCCTTTGTCAGTCTCGAGTGTGTGAGCAGTTTTGGCTTTCTGGGAATCACTAGATGATAGGGTATGTGTTTATGTTAAGCAAAGAAAGGGGTATGTACGGAAGAACACAGATCAATTAAAACTTTAATTTTTAATAATGAGTAGATTGTTTAGATCCAGTTCGTCGGTTAGTAATAGATCTTCTCTTCCTTCTGTTCCTAATATAGTTAACCAAGAAGAACAAAGTTATGAAAATATTAATCAAACCCTTAATAATTGGAACATACCTAGTGTTTCTCCTAAGGAGATTTACCAGTCAACTTTCATTGATAATTTTAAAACGGATTACAATGTTAAAACAGTTGAACGTGTTTATGCTATTAATAAAGAATATGAAAATTGTAGTCTTCTTTCTCCTGATGTAATTAATAAACATCGTAAAAAGGGTTATAATTTTATTCATATTGGTCTTGTTCAAGTTGCAGTCAAACCATTAACTATTAAAGGAATTAACTCAAGTGTCTTTTTATGCCTAAGAGATGCTCGTTATCTAAATTATGCTCCTAGTATTATTGGAATAATGGAATCTAGTTTACATGATGGTCCTATTCATTTTAATTGCTTTCCTGATCTTCCTTTAAGTCTATCTGATATTAATTTACTTAAGGCTTTAACTTTGAATATTAAAACTGCTGGAGAGATAACTCAAATGATTGAGGGATCTCAACCCTTAGCTTTAATTTTTAGAATTTATTATAAAGTTATGAAAACTAACTTAAATATTCATGCTCTTAATAAAAGTCCTAAAGATCATACTGTTTTAATACAAAGTAGCACTAGTAATGCCAATGTTCAAACACCTAAGACTATTCTTTGGAAAGATGTCACGTTACCCAGTCAATGGATTCTTCCTCAGGAAGTTCCACAAAAACCAGTTAATAATAATTTGTTAAATTTGGAAAATATTAAACAATTTTCTGATGGTACTGTTCGAATTAGTTTTGAACGTACTAGAAGACCTGTTATTATTGAGGAATTCACCAATTCTTCAGTCCCTTCTATCTCTAGAAGAGACACTGATGTTTTATCTGACTTTTCTATTCCTGATATTAAACTGAAAGGTGTTTTAAATCAGGGTCAGACAAGTCATCCTTGCTATACTCCTGCCTTCCGGGCCGATGGAGAGCAAGATGATGTTTCTCCTACTGTTTCAATTGGACCTTCTCCCTCTGATTTTGATGCCCCAATTAATCACCAATTGAGAGTCCTTACAAAAGTCTCTAAATTGAATTGGGATAGTCTTGTCGATGATTTTAATTCTAAAGCTAATCAACATAAACGACATGTTTTTCGTAATATGCATGATAAAGCTGATAGAGATAAAATTGTTCATAATTGGAAAAAATTTATTAAACTTACTAGAGAGAACCTTACATTTTATGATTGGTATGATAGAAATCATTGTAAAGTTCTTACTAAATCTCAATGGATAAAAGAAGATAAGTCAAAAATTTTAGCTTCTCATCCACCCCTTGAAACTGTTCTTTTACAAGTCAAAAATAACTCAGTTGTTGCTAGTCCTTTTAAAGTCGCTGATGGTAAAACTGATGATAAAAAGATTATTGAACAAAATAATTTTACTAATCAGTATTTGGCCACCATAGGTAAACAACTTGATAAAATTGAAGAAAAGTTTGACAATACTCTTATTAAAACCCCTGATAAGAAGCTTGAGCAGCCTTTATTATCTCTCCCTGATAATAGGGATGGAAAAAGATTGCCTGGTAAAGATTCTGATTTAGTTAAAAGTATTGATAAACTTATTAAAAAGATTGGTTCCCACTCTGGCGAAGCCAGTGGAACCGTTGCCATCATTGATCAGATTCAAGAATCTGCCGATGATTACAATAGTGACTCAGACGAGGTATCTGATGTCGCTTCTGTTCCCGACCTTACTGAACAACTGAAAAAATTAACTTTTAATAACACTAGTATTACAAAAAATTGGTATACTAGACCCACTCCCCCTGATCTTCAGTTCGAGGAAAAGAATCTTGACAATCAGTTTTCTGTTTCCTCCAATAAAATTTATGAATGGAATATTGATGGCTTCAGTGAACATCAAATTCTTACTAAAATGAACCACATGTCTATGGTTGCTAATAGTTACATCACTGCTTTTACTAATCTCACTCAACCTGAAATTGTTGAAATTTTAACTAATGGTTTTTCGGGAGTTCTTCGCTCTTGGTGGGAAAAACACCTTGATGAAGATGCTAGGAACTCTATTATTCATGCTTATCAACTTGATGATAATGGTCAACCTATCTTCCGTGAAGATATTGGTTTTGGTGTTCCTGATGGTATTAATACTTTAATTTTCACTATAATAAAACATTTTATTGGTACTCCTAGTAATATTACTGAACGTATTCATGATCAACTTAGTAATCTTACTTGTCCTACTTTAAGTGATTTTAGATGGTATAAAGATGTTTTTATTTCACGTGTCATGCTTCGTAATGATAGTAATAAACCTTTTTGGAAGGAAAAATTTGTTAATGGTCTTCCGTCTTTATTTGCTCATAAAGTCCGTGAAGAACTTAGTAAAACATTGGGCTATATTGATTATGATAACCTCACTTACGGTGACATTGTTAGTTATATTCAAAAAATTGGCCTAAAAATGTGTATTGATTTTAAAATTGCTAAACAAGCTGCAAAAGATAAAAAGAAAGCTAAATATGAACTTGGTACTTTTTGTGAACAATATGGTCTGCCTCCTATTGCCCCTTCCCGTAGAAAGCATAGGAAAAAGCAATTGGAAATTCACAAAAAACGTAAGCACCATAAAAAACGCTCTAGTCAAACTAATAAAGAAAGTTATTATGAAAAACCCAAGTCTAAAGGAAAAACTAGAAATAAAAAATCAACTTCTAAATCCACTGATAAGAGTAAAATTACTTGCTATAACTGTGGTAAAAAGGGTCATTATAAGAATGAATGTAAGTTAAAACAAAAATTAAACCAGTTAAATATTTCTGTGGAAGATTCTGAAAAGATTTTTGATTTACTTAGAACTCAGTCTGATGATGATAATGATATTTCTGATGTTCCTTATTCTTCTGATAATAATGATCAAAATAGTCAAACTCCTAGTGAAGATAATGAAGTTACTCTTTGCACTGATAATTGTAGATCTGATTGTTGCAAAACTATTAATGTTCTTACTAAAGAAGATCAAGAAAGTTCTTTGTTAATTGAATTAATTAGTAAACTTACTGATGATGATTTGAAACTTCAGTATATGAAACAATTAAAGGAATTGTTTTCTAAAAATGTTACGGGAAAAGGTAAAGTCATAAAAGCTAAAGAAAAACCGCTTATAAGCCTTAATAAAACTCTTGAGAGATTTAAAGTTGCTGAGAGAGAGATTACTCTCCCAGAACTAAATCAAGAGGTCAACAAGCTTAAGAAAGAGATTTCTAGTCTCAAGACTGAGATCTCCAATTTAAAAAGTGATATGACTGCGTTAGTTAACAAAGACTCTGAACTTCATATTTCTGATTCTTCAGAAAATGAAGACATGCCTGAAACTTCAGGAGTCAAGGATGAAGAGTCTCCTTTGTTGATTCAAGGTAATTCGTTAAAAAGAATAAAAGATATTACCATTCAAAAATGGTATATTTTGATTCGGTTAATGGTTGATGGTACTTTTGCCATTCAACTTCCTGCTCTTGTTGATACCGGTGCAGATCTTAACTGCATCCAAGAGGGATTAATCCCTACCAAATTTTATGTTAAAACCAGTGAACGATTAAACTCTGCTAATGGAAGCAGCATGGAAATTAAATATAAGCTCCCTAAGGTTCATATTTGTCAAAATGATATATGTTTTAAAACTTCTTTTGTGTTAATTCGTAATTTAACTGATAAAATTATTCTGGGATTACCATTTATTTATTTGTTATACCCTTTCACCACCAGTAATAATGGGTTATCTACTGAGCACCTTGGGCACAAAGTTATTTTTGAGTTTTTATCTCAGCCCAAAGAAAGAGATTTAAGATTTATTCAAGATGAGTCTATTTCTAAGTCTCTTAACTTGTTAAAATGTAAAACTTCTCATTTAAAGTTTTTAAAACATGAAATTAAGTATAAACAGGTTGAAGATCTTCTTTTAAGTGAAAAAATACAAGATAAAATTGAAGAACTTCGTCTATTCATGGTTAAAAATTTGTGTGCTGATTCTCCTAATGCTTTTTGGCATCGTAGGAAACATGTAGTTAAACTTCCTTACGCTAAAGAATTTAAAGAGCATCTTATTCCTACTAAAGCTAGACCTATTCAAATGAGTCACCAACAAATGGAGCTTTGTAAACAAGAAATTAACGATTTACTTGCCAAAGGCTTAATAAAACATAGTAAATCTCCTTGGTCTTGCCCTGCCTTTTATGTTAATAATGAAGCAGAGAAAGAGAGAGGTGTCCCTCGTCTGGTCATCAATTATAAGCCTCTTAATAAGGTCTTAGAATGGATTAGGTATCCCCTTCCTAATAAGGAAGACCTTCTTAGTCGTCTTAGTAATGCTACCATTTTTAGTAAATTCGACCTTAAGTCTGGTTTCTGGCAAGTCAGTATCCATCCTAGTGATAGGTACAAAACCGCCTTCACCACCCCTTTTGGTCATTATGAATGGGTTGTTCAAGCATTTGGCTTGAAAAACGCTCCTAGTGAATTTCAAAATATTCTCAATGAAATTTTAAATCCCTTTAGTCATTTCATCATTGTCTATATTGATGATATCCTTGTTTTTTCTAAATCTATTGACGAACATTTCAAACACTTGAATTCGTTCTTCAAAGCTATCAAAGTCAATGGTTTGGTTCTGTCACCAACCAAATGTTCCCTTTTCCAGGTTAAAGTTAAATTTCTTGGTCATGATATTCATCGGGGTTTGGTTCGTCCTATTCAAAGAGTTATTCAATTCGCTGATAGATTTCCTGATAAAATCCTTGATAGAACTCAACTTCAAAGATTCTTAGGATCTCTTAATTATGTTGGCAAATTTTATAAAAATTTACGAAAAATCTGTAAACCTTTGTTTCTTCGTTTACAGAAGAATCCTCCTCCCTGGACTGATGAGCATTCTGCCATCGTTCAGCAAGTTAAAAAATATGTTAAGGTTCTTCCTTGCCTTGGCATTTCTAATGAATTAGCTTTCAAAATTGTTGAAACTGACGCCTCCGACATTGGTTTCGGCGGTATTCTGAAGCAGAAGTTGACTCCTGCTTCTTCTGAACAAATTGTTCGGTTCCACTCTGGCGCGTGGAATCAAGCACAATTAAACTACAGCACTATTAAAAAAGAAATTTTAGCTCTAGTTTTCTGTGTCAGTAAATTTCAAAATGATTTATTAAATCAAAAATTTTTAGTTCGTATTGACTGTAAGTCTGCTAAATATATTTTAGAAAAAGATGTTAAAAACATCGCTGCTAAACATATTTTCGCCAGATGGCAATCTATTTTAAGTATTTTTGATTTTGAAATTGAATATATTAAAGGTAGTGATAATTCAGTTCCTGATTTTCTAACTCGGGAATTTATTAATTCAGGTACCCCTCAAGTTCAAAATGAGTGTGAGAGGGAAAGATAAAAATGTTCGGCCCTTGGGTCCTCCAAGCCCAAGCCCACCTAGTCAGAAGCCCGTGGGAGCTATAATCCCACATCCAGTCACTCCCCTTACTGTAGTTAATAGGTTCACTCCTTTGGTTTCTAGCTCGAAACCCTATAGTTCGGCTCTGGTTCAACCCCCTTTAATGGTTGATCCGTATGCTTCCTCCAGTAATCCTCCTGCTGGTCAGCGTATTCAAACTGAATACATCCCTGTTTTCAGCACCAATTTATTTCATATCGAAAGACATATGAAATCAATTGATGATCCAGTCAAATTAGCTGCCCAGTTCTTCCCAACTGGTTGGCATTTTATTCCTTCTGCTCCTTATAAATCTCTCATGTATTATAAGGACGTCCTTTTGCAAACTCAGTCAATCGCTATTAAACCTATTTATGATAGAAATGATTCTTCAAAAATCATCTATCATTCTCTTTATATTAAACAGGTTATCTCCATGCCTAACTGGGGTAATCATCCTAGTGATCTTAGGCAGCTTGAAGGTCATGATAGCCAGTTTTGCTATTATGATTACATGGAAGCTTGGAACAGAGTTTTTCTGTTTCAAACTCCATCTTTTAGTCATTCGTGGTTCATCCAATTTGACCACAAATTTAAAAGTCAATTTCCTCATTGGTTTGTTCTTTGGTGGGAACGTTATGGTCTCATCTTTGATATCCTCCCAATTGAGCTTCAGACTGTTCTTAATGTCTTTAGCTCTAGGGTTCCGGTGGTGCAGTCTAATTGCTGCATCCCAGTTATTCTTCATTTCGCCAGTAAATATAAAGTCCCATGGATCCTTCGATGGAACTATGGATTTTATTCCCCAACAGTCAATGTTGCCCTTTCTTCCCTAGTCGCCCCTGAAAAAGGCGCCTCTAGTAATCATCTTAATCAAATTACTCATGTTACTCGTGAGTTTTCAGTTAAATGGTGGGATAAGTTTGATCCTTATCGCATCGTGGGTCAAGTTCAGAAAGAATTCCCCAATCCTTCACCTATTCAAACGATTCCTCCTCCAAAGGAATCATCCTCCAGTAAATCTAAATCCAAGAAATCTCCTAGTTCAAAATTAGATTTCGCGGATATTGATCATTGTACCAATAATGAGCTTAAACAGTTATCCCGTTTAATTCAGAAAAGAATGGATAAACTCAGTGAGGACTCGGTTCCTTCTGTTTGTTCGTCTTCTTCTTCTCGCTCCAGTCATCACTCTAGTCCTTCCGATCCGTACGGTAGCATCTCTCTTCAGGATGCCCAGGATCCGTTTGCCTAGGGTCCAGGATCCGGTTTCCTTGGATTCCTACAGTCACCTTGGTCAGCTTTGTTACTAGATGCCCCTGCCCGCGCAGCCCGTGCTCCTTTGTCCAAAGTAGCCGAAAGCAGTTGCTGAGTCAGTTGTCATTTAGTATTAGTCAGATGTCTGTAGTCAAAAGTTGTTATTATCTTTATTTGTCTGTATTTGATTAACGCGTCTGTAATAGTAAAAGTTGTTTGTAATAGTCAAAAGTTGTAATAATGCTTTCATCTTTTGATAAAGCATTACTGTTGTTCAATAGTCATTTATGTTTTGTAATTATTGAGTTGTAATTACTCCGCCTTTCTCTTCTTATATAAGAGAGGCTCAGTCATTGTTAAGAGGCAGGATTTAGTAATCCAATAGAAAGCTTGTGAAGACTTAGATTCCTATCTAACGAATCTTCAGCTCTCTTGCCTTCTCTCTTAGATATGCTAAGTTTCTATAATCGAGTCAATCTATTGTAAGTTATCAAATTATTTGTTTGTAATTATTTCAAAGTTCAATAAAAGTTTTATTTTTATAATCTCTTTTATACTTATGAATTGCTGTTGTTATTTCTTATAGCTGTGCTATAGTTCAATAAAAGTTTTATTGTAGATCTGATTGTTGCAAAACTATTAATGTTCTTACTAAAGAAGATCAAGAAAGTTCTTTGTTAATTGAATTAATTAGTAAGCTTACTGATGATGATTTGAAACTTCAGTATATGAAACAATTAAAGGAATTGTTTTCTAAAAATGTTACGGGAAAAGGTAAAGTCATAAAAGCTAAAGAAAAACCGCTTATAAGCCTTAATAAAACTCTTGAGAGATTTAAAGTTGCTGAGAGAGAGATTACTCTCCCAGAACTAAATCAAGAGGTCAACAAGCTTAAGAAAGAGATTTCTAGTCTCAAGACTGAGATCTCCAATTTAAAAAGTGATATGACTGCGTTAGTTAACAAAGACTCTGAACTTCATATTTCTGATTCTTCAGAAAATGAAGACATGCCTGAAACTTCAGGAGTCAAGGATGAAGAGTCTCCTTTGTTGATTCAAGGTAATTCGTTAAAAAGAATAAAAGATATTACCATTCAAAAATGGTATATTTTGATTCGGTTAATGGTTGATGGTACTTTTGCCATTCAACTTCCTGCTCTTGTTGATACCGGTGCAGATCTTAACTGCATCCAAGAGGGATTAATCCCTACCAAATTTTATGTTAAAACCAGTGAACGATTAAACTCTGCTAATGGAAGCAGCATGGAAATTAAATATAAGCTCCCTAAGGTTCATATTTGTCAAAATGATATATGTTTTAAAACTTCTTTTGTGTTAATTCGTAATTTAACTGATAAAATTATTCTGGGATTACCATTTATTTATTTGTTATACCCTTTCACCACCAGTAATAATGGGTTATCTACTGAGCACCTTGGGCACAAAGTTATTTTTGAGTTTTTATCTCAGCCCAAAGAAAGAGATTTAAGATTTATTCAAGATGAGTCTATTTCTAAGTCTCTTAACTTGTTAAAATGTAAAACTTCTCATTTAAAGTTTTTAAAACATGAAATTAAGTATAAACAGGTTGAAGATCTTCTTTTAAGTGAAAAAATACAAGATAAAATTGAAGAACTTCGTCTATTCATGGTTAAAAATTTGTGTGCTGATTCTCCTAATGCTTTTTGGCATCGTAGGAAACATGTAGTTAAACTTCCTTACGCTAAAGAATTTAAAGAGCATCTTATTCCTACTAAAGCTAGACCTATTCAAATGAGTCACCAACAAATGGAGCTTTGTAAACAAGAAATTAACGATTTACTTGCCAAAGGCTTAATAAAACATAGTAAATCTCCTTGGTCTTGCCCTGCCTTTTATGTTAATAATGAAGCAGAGAAAGAGAGAGGTGTCCCTCGTCTGGTCATCAATTATAAGCCTCTTAATAAGGTCTTAGAATGGATTAGGTATCCCCTTCCTAATAAGGAAGACCTTCTTAGTCGTCTTAGTAATGCTACCATTTTTAGTAAATTCGACCTTAAGTCTGGTTTCTGGCAAGTCAGTATCCATCCTAGTGATAGGTACAAAACCGCCTTCACCACCCCTTTTGGTCATTATGAATGGGTTGTTCAAGCATTTGGCTTGAAAAACGCTCCTAGTGAATTTCAAAATATTCTCAATGAAATTTTAAATCCCTTTAGTCATTTCATCATTGTCTATATTGATGATATCCTTGTTTTTTCTAAATCTATTGACGAACATTTCAAACACTTGAATTCGTTCTTCAAAGCTATCAAAGTCAATGGTTTGGTTCTGTCACCAACCAAATGTTCCCTTTTCCAGGTTAAAGTTAAATTTCTTGGTCATGATATTCATCGGGGTTTGGTTCGTCCTATTCAAAGAGTTATTCAATTCGCTGATAGATTTCCTGATAAAATCCTTGATAGAACTCAACTTCAAAGATTCTTAGGATCTCTTAATTATGTTGGCAAATTTTATAAAAATTTACGAAAAATCTGTAAACCTTTGTTTCTTCGTTTACAGAAGAATCCTCCTCCCTGGACTGATGAGCATTCTGCCATCGTTCAGCAAGTTAAAAAATATGTTAAGGTTCTTCCTTGCCTTGGCATTTCTAATGAATTAGCTTTCAAAATTGTTGAAACTGACGCCTCCGACATTGGTTTCGGCGGTATTCTGAAGCAGAAGTTGACTCCTGCTTCTTCTGAACAAATTGTTCGGTTCCACTCTGGCGCGTGGAATCAAGCACAATTAAACTACAGCACTATTAAAAAAGAAATTTTAGCTCTAGTTTTCTGTGTCAGTAAATTTCAAAATGATTTATTAAATCAAAAATTTTTAGTTCGTATTGACTGTAAGTCTGCTAAATATATTTTAGAAAAAGATGTTAAAAACATCGCTGCTAAACATATTTTCGCCAGATGGCAATCTATTTTAAGTATTTTTGATTTTGAAATTGAATATATTAAAGGTAGTGATAATTCAGTTCCTGATTTTCTAACTCGGGAATTTATTAATTCAGGTACCCCTCAAGTTCAAAATGAGTGTGAGAGGGAAAGATAAAAATGTTCGGCCCTTGGGTCCTCCAAGCCCAAGCCCACCTAGTCAGAAGCCCGTGGGAGCTATAATCCCACATCCAGTCACTCCCCTTACTGTAGTTAATAGGTTCACTCCTTTGGTTTCTAGCTCGAAACCCTATAGTTCGGCTCTGGTTCAACCCCCTTTAATGGTTGATCCGTATGCTTCCTCCAGTAATCCTCCTGCTGGTCAGCGTATTCAAACTGAATACATCCCTGTTTTCAGCACCAATTTATTTCATATCGAAAGACATATGAAATCAATTGATGATCCAGTCAAATTAGCTGCCCAGTTCTTCCCAACTGGTTGGCATTTTATTCCTTCTGCTCCTTATAAATCTCTCATGTATTATAAGGACGTCCTTTTGCAAACTCAGTCAATCGCTATTAAACCTATTTATGATAGAAATGATTCTTCAAAAATCATCTATCATTCTCTTTATATTAAACAGGTTATCTCCATGCCTAACTGGGGTAATCATCCTAGTGATCTTAGGCAGCTTGAAGGTCATGATAGCCAGTTTTGCTATTATGATTACATGGAAGCTTGGAACAGAGTTTTTCTGTTTCAAACTCCATCTTTTAGTCATTCGTGGTTCATCCAATTTGACCACAAATTTAAAAGTCAATTTCCTCATTGGTTTGTTCTTTGGTGGGAACGTTATGGTCTCATCTTTGATATCCTCCCAATTGAGCTTCAGACTGTTCTTAATGTCTTTAGCTCTAGGGTTCCGGTGGTGCAGTCTAATTGCTGCATCCCAGTTATTCTTCATTTCGCCAGTAAATATAAAGTCCCATGGATCCTTCGATGGAACTATGGATTTTATTCCCCAACAGTCAATGTTGCCCTTTCTTCCCTAGTCGCCCCTGAAAAAGGCGCCTCTAGTAATCATCTTAATCAAATTACTCATGTTACTCGTGAGTTTTCAGTTAAATGGTGGGATAAGTTTGATCCTTATCGCATCGTGGGTCAAGTTCAGAAAGAATTCCCCAATCCTTCACCTATTCAAACGATTCCTCCTCCAAAGGAATCATCCTCCAGTAAATCTAAATCCAAGAAATCTCCTAGTTCAAAATTAGATTTCGCGGATATTGATCATTGTACCAATAATGAGCTTAAACAGTTATCCCGTTTAATTCAGAAAAGAATGGATAAACTCAGTGAGGACTCGGTTCCTTCTGTTTGTTCGTCTTCTTCTTCTCGCTCCAGTCATCACTCTAGTCCTTCCGATCCGTACGGTAGCATCTCTCTTCAGGATGCCCAGGATCCGTTTGCCTAGGGTCCAGGATCCGGTTTCCTTGGATTCCTACAGTCACCTTGGTCAGCTTTGTTACTAGATGCCCCTGCCCGCGCAGCCCGTGCTCCTTTGTCCAAAGTAGCCGAAAGCAGTTGCTGAGTCAGTTGTCATTTAGTATTAGTCAGATGTCTGTAGTCAAAAGTTGTTATTATCTTTATTTGTCTGTATTTGATTAACGCGTCTGTAATAGTAAAAGTTGTTTGTAATAGTCAAAAGTTGTAATAATGCTTTCATCTTTTGATAAAGCATTACTGTTGTTCAATAGTCATTTATGTTTTGTAATTATTGAGTTGTAATTACTCCGCCTTTCTCTTCTTATATAAGAGAGGCTCAGTCATTGTTAAGAGGCAGGATTTAGTAATCCAATAGAAAGCTTGTGAAGACTTAGATTCCTATCTAACGAATCTTCAGCTCTCTTGCCTTCTCTCTTAGATATGCTAAGTTTCTATAATCGAGTCAATCTATTGTAAGTTATCAAATTATTTGTTTGTAATTATTTCAAAGTTCAATAAAAGTTTTATTTTTATAATCTCTTTTATACTTATGAATTGCTGTTGTTATTTCTTATAGCTGTGCTATAGTTATAATTCAGACTTTGTTTGCGCCACTCTTCTCATTTATCTCATCTTCCGCCTTTTGGTATCAGAGCCATGAGTTGTTTGTCTACTAAACGATGTTCTTGATCTCCTTCTTCTAGTCATTTTTTAAAAATCAAAAGTTTTGATCTTTCTTTGTTCAAGAAGTCACCTAGTCTCTTTGTATAAACCACCCTCCATCGCCATAGGTCCCTGTCCAGCCTTTGTCAGTCTCGAGTGTGTGAGCAGTTTTGGCTTTCTGGGAATCACTAGATGATAGGGTATGTGTTTATGTTAAGCAAAGAAAGGGGTATGTACGGAAGAACACAGATCAATTAAAACTTTAATTTTTAATAATGAGTAGATTGTTTAGATCCAGTTCGTCGGTTAGTAATAGATCTTCTCTTCCTTCTGTTCCTAATATAGTTAACCAAGAAGAACAAAGTTATGAAAATATTAATCAAACCCTTAATAATTGGAACATACCTAGTGTTTCTCCTAAGGAGATTTACCAGTCAACTTCTGCTTCAGAATACCGCCGAAACCAATGTCGGAGGCGTCAGTTTCAACAATTTTGAAAGCTAATTCATTAGAAATGCCATGAGTTGTTTGTCTACTAAACGATGTTCTTGATCTCCTTCTTCTAGTCATTTTTTAAAAATCAAAAGTTTTGATCTTTCTTTGTTCAAGAAGTCACCTAGTCTCTTTGTATAAACCACCCTCCATCGCCATAGGTCCCTGTCCAGCCTTTGTCAGTCTCGAGTGTGTGAGCAGTTTTGGCTTTCTGGGAATCACTAGATGATAGGGTATGTGTTTATGTTAAGCAAAGAAAGGGGTATGTACGGAAGAACACAGATCAATTAAAACTTTAATTTTTAATAATGAGTAGATTGTTTAGATCCAGTTCGTCGGTTAGTAATAGATCTTCTCTTCCTTCTGTTCCTAATATAGTTAACCAAGAAGAACAAAGTTATGAAAATATTAATCAAACCCTTAATAATTGGAACATACCTAGTGTTTCTCCTAAGGAGATTTACCAGTCAACTTTCATTGATAATTTTAAAACGGATTACAATGTTAAAACAGTTGAACGTGTTTATGCTATTAATAAAGAATATGAAAATTGTAGTCTTCTTTCTCCTGATGTAATTAATAAACATCGTAAAAAGGGTTATAATTTTATTCATATTGGTCTTGTTCAAGTTGCAGTCAAACCATTAACTATTAAAGGAATTAACTCAAGTGTCTTTTTATGCCTAAGAGATGCTCGTTATCTAAATTATGCTCCTAGTATTATTGGAATAATGGAATCTAGTTTACATGATGGTCCTATTCATTTTAATTGCTTTCCTGATCTTCCTTTAAGTCTATCTGATATTAATTTACTTAAGGCTTTAACTTTGAATATTAAAACTGCTGGAGAGATAACTCAAATGATTGAGGGATCTCAACCCTTAGCTTTAATTTTTAGAATTTATTATAAAGTTATGAAAACTAACTTAAATATTCATGCTCTTAATAAAAGTCCTAAAGATCATACTGTTTTAATACAAAGTAGCACTAGTAATGCCAATGTTCAAACACCTAAGACTATTCTTTGGAAAGATGTCACGTTACCCAGTCAATGGATTCTTCCTCAGGAAGTTCCACAAAAACCAGTTAATAATAATTTGTTAAATTTGGAAAATATTAAACAATTTTCTGATGGTACTGTTCGAATTAGTTTTGAACGTACTAGAAGACCTGTTATTATTGAGGAATTCACCAATTCTTCAGTCCCTTCTATCTCTAGAAGAGACACTGATGTTTTATCTGACTTTTCTATTCCTGATATTAAACTGAAAGGTGTTTTAAATCAGGGTCAGACAAGTCATCCTTGCTATACTCCTGCCTTCCGGGCCGATGGAGAGCAAGATGATGTTTCTCCTACTGTTTCAATTGGACCTTCTCCCTCTGATTTTGATGCCCCAATTAATCACCAATTGAGAGTCCTTACAAAAGTCTCTAAATTGAATTGGGATAGTCTTGTCGATGATTTTAATTCTAAAGCTAATCAACATAAACGACATGTTTTTCGTAATATGCATGATAAAGCTGATAGAGATAAAATTGTTCATAATTGGAAAAAATTTATTAAACTTACTAGAGAGAACCTTACATTTTATGATTGGTATGATAGAAATCATTGTAAAGTTCTTACTAAATCTCAATGGATAAAAGAAGATAAGTCAAAAATTTTAGCTTCTCATCCACCCCTTGAAACTGTTCTTTTACAAGTCAAAAATAACTCAGTTGTTGCTAGTCCTTTTAAAGTCGCTGATGGTAAAACTGATGATAAAAAGATTATTGAACAAAATAATTTTACTAATCAGTATTTGGCCACCATAGGTAAACAACTTGATAAAATTGAAGAAAAGTTTGACAATACTCTTATTAAAACCCCTGATAAGAAGCTTGAGCAGCCTTTATTATCTCTCCCTGATAATAGGGATGGAAAAGGATTGCCTGGTAAAGATTCTGATTTAGTTAAAAGTATTGATAAACTTATTAAAAAGATTGGTTCCCACTCTGGCGAAGCCAGTGGAACCGTTGCCATCATTGATCAGATTCAAGAATCTGCCGATGATTACAATAGTGACTCAGACGAGGTATCTGATGTCGCTTCTGTTCCCGACCTTACTGAACAACTGAAAAAATTAACTTTTAATAACACTAGTATTACAAAAAATTGGTATACTAGACCCACTCCCCCTGATCTTCAGTTCGAGGAAAAGAATCTTGACAATCAGTTTTCTGTTTCCTCCAATAAAATTTATGAATGGAATATTGATGGCTTCAGTGAACATCAAATTCTTACTAAAATGAACCACATGTCTATGGTTGCTAATAGTTACATCACTGCTTTTACTAATCTCACTCAACCTGAAATTGTTGAAATTTTAACTAATGGTTTTTCGGGAGTTCTTCGCTCTTGGTGGGAAAAACACCTTGATGAAGATGCTAGGAACTCTATTATTCATGCTTATCAACTTGATGATAATGGTCAACCTATCTTCCGTGAAGATATTGGTTTTGGTGTTCCTGATGGTATTAATACTTTAATTTTCACTATAATAAAACATTTTATTGGTACTCCTAGTAATATTACTGAACGTATTCATGATCAACTTAGTAATCTTACTTGTCCTACTTTAAGTGATTTTAGATGTTATAAAGATGTTTTTATTTCACGTGTCATGCTTCGTAATGATAGTAATAAACCTTTTTGGAAGGAAAAATTTGTTAATGGTCTTCCGTCTTTATTTGCTCATAAAGTCCGTGAAGAACTTAGTAAAACATTGGGCTATATTGATTATGATAACCTCACTTACGGTGACATTGTTAGTTATATTCAAAAAATTGGCCTAAAAATGTGTATTGATTTTAAAATTGCTAAACAAGCTGCAAAAGATAAAAAGAAAGCTAAATATGAACTTGGTACTTTTTGTGAACAATATGGTCTGCCTCCTATTGCCCCTTCCCGTAGAAAGCATAGGAAAAAGCAATTGGAAATTCACAAAAAACGTAAGCACCATAAAAAACGCTCTAGTCAAACTAATAAAGAAAGTTATTATGAAAAACCCAAGTCTAAAGGAAAAACTAGAAATAAAAAATCAACTTCTAAATCCACTGATAAGAGTAAAATTACTTGCTATAACTGTGGTAAAAAGGGTCATTATAAGAATGAATGTAAGTTAAAACAAAAATTAAACCAGTTAAATATTTCTGTGGAAGATTCTGAAAAGATTTTTGATTTACTTAGAACTCAGTCTGATGATGATAATGATATTTCTGATGTTCCTTATTCTTCTGATAATAATGATCAAAATAGTCAAAGTCCTAGTGAAGATAATGAAGTTACTCTTTGCACTGATAATTGTAGATCTGATTGTTGCAAAACTATTAATGTTCTTACTAAAGAAGATCAAGAAAGTTCTTTGTTAATTGAATTAATTAGTAAACTTACTGATGATGATTTGAAACTTCAGTATATGAAACAATTAAAGGAATTGTTTTCTAAAAATGTTACGGGAAAAGGTAAAGTCATAAAAGCTAAAGAAAAACCGCTTATAAGCCTTAATAAAACTCTTGAGAGATTTAAAGTTGCTGAGAGAGAGATTACTCTCCCAGAACTAAATCAAGAGGTCAACAAGCTTAAGAAAGAGATTTCTAGTCTCAAGACTGAGATCTCCAATTTAAAAAGTGATATGACTGCGTTAGTTAACAAAGACTCTGAACTTCATATTTCTGATTCTTCAGAAAATGAAGACATGCCTGAAACTTCAGGAGTCAAGGATGAAGAGTCTCCTTTGTTGATTCAAGGTAATTCGTTAAAAAGAATAAAAGATATTACCATTCAAAAATGGTATATTTTGATTCGGTTAATGGTTGATGGTACTTTTGCCATTCAACTTCCTGCTCTTGTTGATACCGGTGCAGATCTTAACTGCATCCAAGAGGGATTAATCCCTACCAAATTTTATGTTAAAACCAGTGAACGATTAAACTCTGCTAATGGAAGCAGCATGGAAATTAAATATAAGCTCCCTAAGGTTCATATTTGTCAAAATGATATATGTTTTAAAACTTCTTTTGTGTTAATTCGTAATTTAACTGATAAAATTATTCTGGGATTACCATTTATTTATTTGTTATACCCTTTCACCACCAGTAATAATGGGTTATCTACTGAGCACCTTGGGCACAAAGTTATTTTTGAGTTTTTATCTCAGCCCAAAGAAAGAGATTTAAGATTTATTCAAGATGAGTCTATTTCTAAGTCTCTTAACTTGTTAAAATGTAAAACTTCTCATTTAAAGTTTTTAAAACATGAAATTAAGTATAAACAGGTTGAAGATCTTCTTTTAAGTGAAAAAATACAAGATAAAATTGAAGAACTTCGTCTATTCATGGTTAAAAATTTGTGTGCTGATTCTCCTAATGCTTTTTGGCATCGTAGGAAACATGTAGTTAAACTTCCTTACGCTAAAGAATTTAAAGAGCATCTTATTCCTACTAAAGCTAGACCTATTCAAATGAGTCACCAACAAATGGAGCTTTGTAAACAAGAAATTAACGATTTACTTGCCAAAGGCTTAATAAAACATAGTAAATCTCCTTGGTCTTGCCCTGCCTTTTATGTTAATAATGAAGCAGAGAAAGAGAGAGGTGTCCCTCGTCTGGTCATCAATTATAAGCCTCTTAATAAGGTCTTAGAATGGATTAGGTATCCCCTTCCTAATAAGGAAGACCTTCTTAGTCGTCTTAGTAATGCTACCATTTTTAGTAAATTCGACCTTAAGTCTGGTTTCTGGCAAGTCAGTATCCATCCTAGTGATAGGTACAAAACCGCCTTCACCACCCCTTTTGGTCATTATGAATGGGTTGTTCAAGCATTTGGCTTGAAAAACGCTCCTAGTGAATTTCAAAATATTCTCAATGAAATTTTAAATCCCTTTAGTCATTTCATCATTGTCTATATTGATGATATCCTTGTTTTTTCTAAATCTATTGACGAACATTTCAAACACTTGAATTCGTTCTTCAAAGCTATCAAAGTCAATGGTTTGGTTCTGTCACCAACCAAATGTTCCCTTTTCCAGGTTAAAGTTAAATTTCTTGGTCATGATATTCATCGGGGTTTGGTTCGTCCTATTCAAAGAGTTATTCAATTCGCTGATAGATTTCCTGATAAAATCCTTGATAGAACTCAACTTCAAAGATTCTTAGGATCTCTTAATTATGTTGGCAAATTTTATAAAAATTTACGAAAAATCTGTAAACCTTTGTTTCTTCGTTTACAGAAGAATCCTCCTCCCTGGACTGATGAGCATTCTGCCATCGTTCAGCAAGTTAAAAAATATGTTAAGGTTCTTCCTTGCCTTGGCATTTCTAATGAATTAGCTTTCAAAATTGTTGAAACTGACGCCTCCGACATTGGTTTCGGCGGTATTCTGAAGCAGAAGTTGACTCCTGCTTCTTCTGAACAAATTGTTCGGTTCCACTCTGGCGCGTGGAATCAAGCACAATTAAACTACAGCACTATTAAAAAAGAAATTTTAGCTCTAGTTTTCTGTGTCAGTAAATTTCAAAATGATTTATTAAATCAAAAATTTTTAGTTCGTATTGACTGTAAGTCTGCTAAATATATTTTAGAAAAAGATGTTAAAAACATCGCTGCTAAACATATTTTCGCCAGATGGCAATCTATTTTAAGTATTTTTGATTTTGAAATTGAATATATTAAAGGTAGTGATAATTCAGTTCCTGATTTTCTAACTCGGGAATTTATTAATTCAGGTACCCCTCAAGTTCAAAATGAGTGTGAGAGGGAAAGATAAAAATGTTCGGCCCTTGGGTCCTCCAAGCCCAAGCCCACCTAGTCAGAAGCCCGTGGGAGCTATAATCCCACATCCAGTCACTCCCCTTACTGTAGTTAATAGGTTCACTCCTTTGGTTTCTAGCTCGAAACCCTATAGTTCGGCTCTGGTTCAACCCCCTTTAATGGTTGATCCGTATGCTTCCTCCAGTAATCCTCCTGCTGGTCAGCGTATTCAAACTGAATACATCCCTGTTTTCAGCACCAATTTATTTCATATCGAAAGACATATGAAATCAATTGATGATCCAGTCAAATTAGCTGCCCAGTTCTTCCCAACTGGTTGGCATTTTATTCCTTCTGCTCCTTATAAATCTCTCATGTATTATAAGGACGTCCTTTTGCAAACTCAGTCAATCGCTATTAAACCTATTTATGATAGAAATGATTCTTCAAAAATCATCTATCATTCTCTTTATATTAAACAGGTTATCTCCATGCCTAACTGGGGTAATCATCCTAGTGATCTTAGGCAGCTTGAAGGTCATGATAGCCAGTTTTGCTATTATGATTACATGGAAGCTTGGAACAGAGTTTTTCTGTTTCAAACTCCATCTTTTAGTCATTCGTGGTTCATCCAATTTGACCACAAATTTAAAAGTCAATTTCCTCATTGGTTTGTTCTTTGGTGGGAACGTTATGGTCTCATCTTTGATATCCTCCCAATTGAGCTTCAGACTGTTCTTAATGTCTTTAGCTCTAGGGTTCCGGTGGTGCAGTCTAATTGCTGCATCCCAGTTATTCTTCATTTCGCCAGTAAATATAAAGTCCCATGGATCCTTCGATGGAACTATGGATTTTATTCCCCAACAGTCAATGTTGCCCTTTCTTCCCTAGTCGCCCCTGAAAAAGGCGCCTCTAGTAATCATCTTAATCAAATTACTCATGTTACTCGTGAGTTTTCAGTTAAATGGTGGGATAAGTTTGATCCTTATCGCATCGTGGGTCAAGTTCAGAAAGAATTCCCCAATCCTTCACCTATTCAAACGATTCCTCCTCCAAAGGAATCATCCTCCAGTAAATCTAAATCCAAGAAATCTCCTAGTTCAAAATTAGATTTCGCGGATATTGATCATTGTACCAATAATGAGCTTAAACAGTTATCCCGTTTAATTCAGAAAAGAATGGATAAACTCAGTGAGGACTCGGTTCCTTCTGTTTGTTCGTCTTCTTCTTCTCGCTCCAGTCATCACTCTAGTCCTTCCGATCCGTACGGTAGCATCTCTCTTCAGGATGCCCAGGATCCGTTTGCCTAGGGTCCAGGATCCGGTTTCCTTGGATTCCTACAGTCACCTTGGTCAGCTTTGTTACTAGATGCCCCTGCCCGCGCAGCCCGTGCTCCTTTGTCCAAAGTAGCCGAAAGCAGTTGCTGAGTCAGTTGTCATTTAGTATTAGTCAGATGTCTGTAGTCAAAAGTTGTTATTATCTTTATTTGTCTGTATTTGATTAACGCGTCTGTAATAGTAAAAGTTGTTTGTAATAGTCAAAAGTTGTAATAATGCTTTCATCTTTTGATAAAGCATTACTGTTGTTCAATAGTCATTTATGTTTTGTAATTATTGAGTTGTAATTACTCCGCCTTTCTCTTCTTATATAAGAGAGGCTCAGTCATTGTTAAGAGGCAGGATTTAGTAATCCAATAGAAAGCTTGTGAATATATATATATATATATATATATATATATCCTAACATAGATTACTAAGAGAAGAAGCATAAGAGGTTCAAAGATTTATCAGATAGGAATCTGAGTCTTTCTAAAACACTCTATTGGATTTTTAATCCTGCCTTACTCTAATGACTACACATTCCTTTTATAGAATAAGGAAGGCGTAACTATTACAGACTCAATAATTACAAACAACTTTAACTGTTGTTGAACAGTATACTTTTACAAAAGAGAATTATTACAGACGCGTTAATTATAACTTTTGACTACATACAGACGCAATAATTCAAAATAAAACACAACTTTTGACCATATGGCCGATAGTGGAAACATGACTCCACAAAACGACAAATGACTCGTGCCTTTGCTTTCGGCTACTTTATCATTACTTTCGGCTGCTTTTGAAAAGGAGCAGCATGCTTGATGATGACTTTGGATGAGTTAATAGAGACGACTCAAGTTACTGAAATGCATCCTAAGCAAAAGGATCTTGAGCATCTTGAAGGTCGATGCTTCCGTACGGATCCTCTGCGCTGGCTGCCTATTTACTGGAACTGGAGGAAGTTGATGAACTGATTGAAGGAACATCATATTCCGTATGAAGCTTACTATGAATGACTTGAGCTAACATTTTTAACTCAGCATTTTTACAGTGATTAATATCTGAAAAATCCAAATTTATCTAAGAGGATTTTTTAGATTTACTAGAAGATTCCTTAGGAGAAACTGATTTAATAGGAATGGGATTAACTGGAAATTCTTTCTGAACTTGACCAATGATACGATAAATATCAAATTTATCCCAACATTTGATGGAGAAAGTTCGAGTTACAAAAGTTAATTGACTATTAAAAGAAGGATTAACAATTTGACCACTTGAAGACTGGAAAATGGATTCAACAATAGGAGAAAGAAGTCCATACTACCATTTGAGAATCCATGAAATTTTATATTTACTAACAAATTGGAGAAGAACAAGAATACAATCAAATTTTTGATTGTAAGGACTTCTTCAACAAAAATGATTAACAAGAGGTTTAAGCTCAGAGGGAAAGATATCGAAACTAGATCCGAATCTAGACCACCAAAGGGTAAACCAAAGGGAAGCTGACTTTTGAACTTGTGGTCGAATTGAATAAACCACGAATGACTGAAGGAAGTATTTTGGAATAAAAAGATTCTATTCCATGCTTCCATATAATCGTAATAGCAAAATTGGCCATTATGATTATCTAACTGTCTGAGATCGGAGGGATGATTACCCCAATCAAGCATGGAGATAATCCGCTTAATATATAAGGAATGAAAAATAACTTTGGATTTATCATTCTTATCAGAAATAGGTTTAATAAGGATTGACTCAGTTTGAATGAGGATTTCCTTATAATACGCAAGGGATTTATAAGGAGCTAATGGAAGGAAATGTCTACCAGCTGGGAAGAACTGGGAGGCCAATTTGACTGGGTCGTCTTTAGGCTTCATATGAGGTTCTATATGAAACAGATTGAGTGTATATATAGGAACATACTGCGAATGCAGTTGACTAGGATTAGGGTTACTAGAGGAAGAAGATGGAGCAAAAGGAACAATTGACTTGGGAGGTTGGGCCAAAACCGTGTTGTAGGGCTTTGGAATAGTATCAAGAAGCTGATATCTTTTTGCTACATCGACTGCAGTAACTGGGCTAACTGGGTGAGGAATTATGGCTCCTTTGGACCTTGGATTACTTGGGCCTGGAGGGGGCCGAACTGAAGAGTTACCACCTCTCATGCTCATGTTTCTTTAGTACCTAAATTAATAAATTTTCTAGTGAGAAAATCTGGAACTGAATTTTGACTACCTTTAATATATTCAATATCAAAGTCAAAAATACTTAATAATGATTGCCATCTTGCAAAAATATGCTTAGCAGTTATATTTTTAACATCTTTTTCCAAAATATATTTGGCAGATTTGCAATCAATTCTTATTAAAACTCTTTGGTTTAATAAATTATTTTAAAATTTACTAATGCATAGCACTAATGCTAAAATTTCTTTTTTAATCGTGTTATAATTACTTTGAGCCGGATTCTATGCACCAGAATAAAATCGAACAATTTGCTCAGAAGAAGAAGGGGTTAATTTTTGCTTTAGAATACCATCGAATCCAATTTCAAAGGCATCAGTTTCAACAATTTTGAATGCAGATTCATTAGAAATGCCAAGGCAAGGCAATACCTTAACATATTTTTTAACTTGTTTGACGATGGAAGTATGTTCATCAGTCCAAGGAGGTGGATTCTCTTGTAAACGAAGAATAGAGGTTTACAAATTGTTCTGAGGTTTTGATAAAACTTGCCAACATAATTTAGAGATCCTAAAAAACGTTGAAGCTGAGTTTTATCAATTATTTTATCAGAAAATTTATCTGCAAACTGAATAACTCGCTGAATAGTCCTAATAAGACCACGATGAATATAATGACCAAGGAATTTAACTCTAGTCTAAAAAAGACTGCAATTGGTGTGGGAAAGAACCAAACCATTGACTTTGATCGTCTTGAAGAACGAACCTAAATGCTTATAGTGTTCGTCTATGAAATTAGAAAAAATCATAATATCATCAATGTAAACAATGATGAAATGACTAAAGGGATTCAAAATATCATTAAGAATATTCTGAAATTCACTGGGAGCATTTTTGAGACCGAATGGCTGAACAATCCATTCGTAATGACCAAAAAGAGTTGTGAAAACAGTTTTGTATCTATCACTGGGATGAATACTGACCTGCCAAAAACCTGATTTAAGGTCAAATTTACTAAAAATGGTTGCTCTGCTAAGTCTGCTAAGAAGGTCTTCTTTGTTAGGTAACGGGTACCTAATCTATTCTAGAACCTTGTTTAGCGGTTTATAATTAATAACTAATCTGGGGACTCCTCTTTCCTTTTCAGCTTCATTATTAACATAAAAAGCTGGACAAGACCAAGGAGATTTACTAGGTTTAATTAAGCCTTTAGCAAACAAATTATTAATTTCTTGTTTGTAAAGCTCCATTTGTTGATTATTCATTTGTATAGGTCTAGACTTAGTGGGAATTAAATGTTCTTTAAATTCCTTAGCATAAGGTAACCTAACAACATGCTTTCTTCTGTGCCAAAAAGCATTGGGTGAACCAGCACAAAGGTTTTTTACCATAAAATTTTTAAGCTCTTCAATCTTATTTTGAACCTTTTCTTGAAGAAGTAAATCTTCAACTTGTTTATACTAAATCCCTTGCTTCAAGAATTTTAACTGAGAAGTTTTACAGTTTAACAAGTTTAAAGATTTTGAAATAGATTCATCTTGAATAAATTTTAAATCTCTTTCTTTGGGTTGAGTAATGAAATTAAACACTACCTTTTGATCCAAATATTCAGTGGTTAAATCATTATTACTAGTAGTGAATGGATATAACAAATATATAAACGGAAGACCTAAAATGACTTTATCCGTCAAGTTGCAAATTAAAACAAAGGTTGTTTTAAAACACATATTATCTTGATAAATATGGACTTTAGGAAGTTTATATTTTATTTTCATTTTACTACCATTAGCATAGTTTAATTTTTCGCTAGTTTTCTTATAAAACTTAGTAGGGATTAACCCTTCTTGAATACAATTAAGACCTGCACCAGTATCCACTAGGGCAGGAAGTGTAATTGTAAAAGTTTTATTGATAACTAGCTTGATAATAATATACCATTTTTGGATGGTGATATCCTTCAATCTTTTCAAGGAATATCCTTGAACCATAAGAACCGAGTCATCTTTAGCATTAGAAGATTCAGCTTCATCTTCTGAAGATGAGGATTCAGAGATATGAAGATCTGAGCCTTTAGTTTCTAAATAGGACATCTCTTTTCTTAGATCAAAGATTTTAATTTTTAACGCTGAAATTTCTTTTTTAAGTTTATTGTCTTCTTGGTTTAATTCAGGTAGGGTAATTTCTTTGTCAGGAGTTTTAAATCTTTCTAATGTTTTATTAAAACTGATAATAGGTTTTTCTTTACCCTTAATAGCCCTATTTTTCCCAGAATTGTTTTTAGTTAACAATTCCTTTAACTGTTTCATGTACTGTGTTTTTAACTCCGGATCAGTAATTTTACCAATTAGATCAATTAACAAATAGCTTTCCTCATCATCTTTGTTAAGGACATTAATAGTTTTGTTGCAGCAATCAGATCTACAATTATCAGTACACAGGGTGACTTCATTTTCCTCACTTTTAGTTTGATTATCTTCATTACTATTAGAGGAATAAGGAATATCAGAATAGTCGTTACTATCGACCTCATTCTCTATTTTTAGTAACTCTAAAAGCTTATCGGTTTCTTCAGCTGAAATGTTTAACTGACTCAATTTTTGTTTAATTTTACATTTGCTTTTATAGTGACCCTTTTTACAATAATTATAACAAGTAATTTTACTCTTATCTTGACTCTTAGACTTGTGAGAAGATTTTTTATTATGAGTTTTCCTTTTAGACTTAGGCTTCTCATAATAATTATCTTGATTTTTAGACTGACTAGTCCTCTTTCTATGATTCTTACTACCTTTACGTTTTTCAATATGTTTTTTTCGATGCTTTCTTTTAGAGGGAGCAACAGGGGGTAAATCATACTGTTCGCAAAACGTACCAAGTTCATATTTGGCCTTATTTTTATCTTTACTAGCCTGTTTAGCAAGTTTGTAGTCAATACACATTTTTATACCAATTCTTAGGATATAACTGATTATATCACCATAAGTCAGGTTATCACAATCAATATAACCCAAAGTTTTATTGAGTTCTTCTCTAACTTTGTGAGCAAACAAATTAGGAAGACCGTTAACAAATTTTTCTTTCCAAAAAGGTTTATTACTATCACTTCGCATCATGACTCGAGAAATGAAAACATCTTTGTACCATCTAAAATCACTAAGAGTGGGACAAGTGAGATTACTTAACTGATCATGAATTCTTTCGGTGATATTACTAGGAGTTCCAATAAAATATTTTATTATTGTAAATATTAAAGTATTAACACCATCAGGAATACCAAAGCCAATATCTTCTTTGAAGATTGGTTGACCATCATCATCCAGTTGGCGTGCATGAATTATGTTATTTCTAGCATCTTCATCAAGGTGTTTTTTCCACCAAGAACGAAGGACACCAGTAAATCCATTAGTTAATATTTCAACAATTTCAGGCTGAGCCAAGCTACTGAATGTTGTAATATAACTATTGGCCACCATGGACAAATGATTCATTTTAGTAAGGATTTGATGTTCACTAAATCCGTCAATATTCCATTCATATATTTTATTAGACGAAACAGAAAATTGATTATCTAGATTCTTTTCCTCAAACTGAAGATCAGGAAGAGTTGGTCTATGATACTAATTTTTTTTTTATACTTATGTTATTGAAGGTTAACTTTTTTAATTGATCATTAAGATCTGGGATAGAAGCTGTTTCTGATCTGTTATCTGATTGACTAATACTTTCATCATCAGATTCTTCGATCTGGTCAATGATAGCTATAGTACCACTAGCTTCTCCAGAACTCATATTGTTTGGGGGCACTACAACCAAAGCCTCATATTGTTTTCCAATGGCACTTAGGGATTTAGAAGGGGGCATTGAATAGATTCTTTTATAAACTTTTTCATTTAAGGAATTATTACCATATTATAAATTAAGCAGATTATTTTAATTATGCACAGTGAAATATTATTTTGAAAAACCCCTTCAAAGATTTAAAGAAATTCTCAATTTTGAATTTAATTCACTTGTGGAATTGAGTCATAAACAAATATAAAAGATAATGTAGAAACGAAAGTGCAGAAAGAAAAGAGACACATGGATTTTGTAAGTGGTTCGGAGCACAAAGATCTCCTAATCCACTCTTTTACTCCACGAGTAGGAAATCCACTAAGAATGAGGGTGATCACTCAGATCAGTTCAGTAGCTAAGAAATATTACAACCGACGAATCACTTAGATTCCTTCCAACTCACTTATACTTGATATGGGTCACTAAGACTAGTTCACTAAGAACTCTTCAAGTCGCTTACACTTGGTTAAGAAAATATCACTAAGACTAGGGAATCACATGAGAATATGTCATTTTGGAGGAGCTACTAAGTTGCACTATGCTTAGATTCTGAAGGACTTAGTAGTAGAATAATATGTTCTTCAATCGTAAAGTAAAGCTTTGAAAGTTGTGCAACAATTCAAATCTTGATCTTGTTCTTCTTTTTCCTTAATGTTGAATTGAATCTGCATTCTTTTTATATAGATGTCCTCGAGATTTTTTTGTTGGAAAGTTGTCGTAGCTCATTTAATGCTCTGATTCTAGAAGATCTCTAATTGTTAACTTTTAGAGTGGATGTGTCACCTTGCTTTTGGCTATGATGTGTCACATCAGACTAATACATTGACATTCACGTGGGCTGCTGTCACTTCGCTAAACTAGTTGTTAGACACACATCGATCTGATCTTCTTTTTAATCCTTAAAATATTCAGTAACTATCTTGGGATCTACATTCTACAAGTCTGGATGTTGTCAGTCCATTGTCAGACCTGAAGTACTCTACTATTTTCCTAATCATAAACTTTCATGGTGATCATAGAGTATATGACTAAACTAGCTTTACGATTCTGCAAGCTCTACGATCTGTTACACGATCTTCAATATGCTCTATAATCTTTGACTTGGCTTACGATCTCTTTGCAGACTCTGCGATCTTCATTAAGTTCTATGATCTCTGTGTAGACTCTGCGATTTGGATTTGGCTTTACGATTTCCTAGAAGACTATGCGATTTTTAACTAAATGCTCTACAATAGTTGAATAAGCTATACTATCGTTTAACTTTATGATCGTCTTATTTTCTATAGTCTATACATTCTGTTAGGAACTCCATGATTAAATTTGATGATGTGATATTACTAATGTATATATGTTTCAGTAGTTGTTTGTAAAGTCTTTAATACGAATATGATGTATAAGGACTTAGAATAGAAAGATCTAACTTGTTAGGTTAATCTTACAAGCTGAATTGAAGTATAGATGATAGGATAAAATCTATCGTAGAGCTACTATGCTTACTCATAGAGTCTTCCCTATGATCGTAGAGCAGCCAGTGCAAGAAAATGCAAAATTAAGTCAAAATCTTAGAGTTTTTTCAAGATCGCAGAGCACTCAGTTAAAGACAACAGAGACTTCACAAAGATAGCAAAGCTCAACCATAATATTAGATTTTGCTTTGAGATCGTAAAGATGCTCTAGCAAGATCATAGAGCTTGCCTTCAGATTTGTAAGACATAGTCGAGATTGTAGAGCAATGACAGATATACACTCTACGATTCCCATGGAAGTCTACGACCAACAAGAACGTAGAGCAGAATTATAGAGTGAGCAAGATACTCTACGATTACCATTAAAAGGCTAAGACTCAGAACACTCGTAGAGTATTTATGTGCCAATAATGGATTGACAACATTTAAGCACTTAAAGTGATGATTCCAAGATAGTTGTTGATTAATCTAATGAAGATAGTGGAGAACCAAATCAAGTGGGGTTCAAACTGCAAAGTTTCCAACAACAAAAAATAGCACACATGTCTGCCACTAACAAAGTATGGGATAATGGAAGCTGACTCATCCACATAGATTGGTGATTGTGAAAAGTAAGAATAAAACATGCCCTCCTTCTAGCACCAACGTTAACGTCAAAATCTGTCCATTAGTCGAATCACCAAACAACAAATCTAACCTACACAGGGAATAAACGATCACACCAAAAGCTTGACGACTAGGGCCGTCGGGGATAGCTCTGGTGTGAGAATAAGTACATGCCATAAAACATCAATAATAAAGTTATGTAATTGCTTTAGTGCGTAAAATAAACAAAGTGTTAATACCTGGAATATAAATTATGACTGTGTATTTATAACTTGATCATACCTCCTTTTATTGTACTAAGAGTCATGTGTAGGGGTGAGCAATTCGGTTATAACCGAACAGAATAACTTATTAGGTTATAATCGAAAACCAAAAATAATACAATTCTGATATCCGAATAGTTAACCAAATTAGTAAATAACCGAATTATCGAATACCGAATAAACCGAATTTACTATTCGGTTATTCAATATATAACCAAAATGAAAATTTTCATACTTGCAGGAGGCACTAGGTAGGAGTAGCATAACAACATGCCAATGACTTTCCACTAAACCTTGTTACAAATGAGCAGATCAGGCCCCTCATGTGACCCCCCAACCCCAAGGACTTTCCACTAAACCTTGTTACAAAACTTGCACAAAAATCTATGTTCTTCATCTTCTTCCATCATTTGATTCACAAACAAATCCTCAATGACCCTAGATAACCAAAAACCCAGATGAAGAATGCTCTTAAGAAACAGAGGAAGTAAACTAAGACCCAATTCAGAAAACCAAAGGATTACTAGCTCACAAATGAAAGAGCACGACCCTAAGTCCTAACTAGGCGGAAGGCTGCGAAGGACCTTAGGCAACGATTTGGGGACTGAGGTTTTGGGTTAGAGCAAAGAGAGATGAGAAATTAGAGAGACAGAGACTAAGAGTGAGATTTGGGGAGTGGGATTTTGGCCTTGGGTTAGGGACTTAAGGTAAAGATGAATGATGAGTTATAAGAGATCAGACTCATAAAGTGAGAGATTACAATATTAACCTTTAAAACTTCAAATTTTTTTATAACTTGTTCGGCTAACCGAATAGCTTAAATTCAAAACTCGAACCCGAAAATTGGATAAAAATTCGGATATAATCGAATTGTAAAAAATAACCGAATTATTAAGAAATTTCGGTTAAAAAAGTTTGGTTCGGTTATTCGATTATATTTGTTTTTTGCTCAGTCCTACTCCTGTGTAAAGATAACTGTAAATTCCCTGATTGAATAGAATGCAACTTCCTTAGAAATAAGAGGTTAAATAGAATGAGAGAGTCATAAGTCAACTTGAATTGTTACCCTCTAGAACGTTAAATTCTCTACTGTGGTATTTCGTCACGTGGCATTGGGTTCCACTGAACGAAGTCATAATTCTTTTTAAAAAAAGTCCAACAAGAAGAGTCATACTGAAATAATGCACAACCTGGCTCCCTACTTGTGTTATAATAATATATATTGTAAATTCTTGTTCAATCTCTTCATTATAACGAAGTCAGAATTCTTTTAAGAAAAAGTCCAATAAGAACATAAGCCTGAGTAGTTATATAGTTTGTCCGTTCACAATTATAATTATCTCCTTTGATTACTCACTAGATTTACCGCATCAAACTTTTGATTCAAGTTACATAATTTTGATCAAATTAAAATGGTCAAACAAAAAAAACACATACATAAAAGATAAATTTGTTATAAAATTATAATATATATGGATGTCTAGATTCATTCTTCCCATATTTATTGTAATAACATTTAAGCTTTGAAACTGCAATGTCCTTTAAGTTTTGAAACTCATGACCTTTGAGTTTTGAAACCTCCAAATATTAATGTTCATGTACCTATAGATAGATGTATTGTAAAGAGAATGATACACATGAAAATACAATGAGAATGCTCTCTTTCTTCTAATCATCTTTGTTCTTAATTTTAGTAATCTTTTATAATACGTTATCAGCACGAATCTCTACTCAATTTTGGAAAAGGAGTTCTCTTAACTCATGCTGTAAGTATTGTTTCATTACAGTTAAATTTAATCATGTATATGGAGTGGTATATAATTTTTGTTTTGAAACACTAACCAATGCACCATTTTGTCACTGCCAAGAAACATGTTGTTTAAAAATACAAATTATTACTTTATCAAACCATTTTTACATGCATTACACAAGTATGCTTAACACCGGTATTTCTCCACTAGTTAAAAGAAATGAAAGAAAGTCTGACCACTCCAACATTTCATATACATGGAACTTCATGTGTCGATTAGTTAGCCGAAATACTTTACGGGGCTAAATTGTGAATTTGAGGATACTTCGTGTGACGGAAGTGTATTTATCCTGAATAAAAAAGTTTATAAAATTATATGTCAGTGCTATAGTTAGATTCCTTCACTACTTGATACAGAGAGCGTGGATTATAAGCTATACCCTAGTAGCACGGCAAAAGATTTGAATTGCATAAGATATTAGTTAATATATTCACTTGACTTGCCACGTCTCTATGAATCCTTTGCAATTGAATTGTTCCACGTATCTGAATTTATAAAAAAATACTCCTGATTCATACCATATAAAGTCAATTATTCCTTCATCAAACCATTTTTGCCTCCATAAATTACTTGAAGCAACATCAGCAATGAAACACCTAATTAAACTGTGACCAGTTTTTTTTCTTTTTTACATTTAATGCTTTTCACAGTCATGGCTCACAATTATTCAACAAAAGCCACATAGATGGTTATAATCTTTAGTTTTATTATGGATTTCTATAACAATATATTTTTATTTCATATCTCTTGCTATGATGACTACTTCGAAATATGCTTAGTAGTGTTGGTTTGTTATTTAGTTTTAGTGGACAAATTTAGTTTCGTATTTTAGTGCATTTCTACAAATTGTTTCATTAAAATTAAATCTGAACATATATAATTATTTAATTTGGTGGGGAATATGTTTAGTTATTTAATATTCAAATCTTATAAATTTGAATTTGTTGCTCTTGATTTATATCGAGCAATAATTGCTTGTCATGGACTCTTGATGCTGAGATTCATATAAAGGCAAATAATTTTGGAGATACAATTAAAGTTGGCAATCATGCATCCCTGCAGGATCATGCAAAATCAATCATTTTTATTCGCTATCATCTCTATGAAAAATTAAAATCAGAGTACTTTACAGTAAAAGACCCACTTGTCTTATGAAATGATTTAAAATAAAGATATGAGAATCAAAAATCTGTAATCCTCCTAAAAGCTCATTATAATTGGTTGCACCTGAAGTTGCAAGATTTTAAAAGTGTTGAGTGAGAACAATTCTACATTTTAAAAAATAATAATTTCACTATTAAAATTATGTGAAAAATAAAAACACTGATGAAGACATGTTAGAAAATATTTATTATATTTCATGACTCGAATATGCTTCTGCAGCAGCAATATCTAGAGCGCAAGTTCACAAAATATTTCCTGAAGCGATAAAGAAAATTATGCTCCCAAAAGTGATATCGTGTCTTTTATTAGTTGTACAAAACAGTGAGTTTTTGCTGAAAAAATCAACAATCTCGCCCGACCTATTCTACTCCATTCCCTGGAGTGAATGAAACCTCATTAAATAAACATAGAGGAAATTATGGTTGTGGTCGTGGTTGTAAAAAGAACAATCAATATAGAAAAGGGGACGTACCTGTCGTACTCCTAAACATTTGGTAGATTTGTACCAAGACTTCATAAAAGAAAACGAAAGGGAATTGAAATTAACTTTATTGATCATAATGATCTTGAAGATCACATGAATTATTTTGACTTTTCAAATGGAGTGTTGAAAAATACATTGATTGGAATGTGAAAGGATTGGAAGATGAAAAGACTGAGAATTCCAAAGGCCTCAAGTCCTTCCATTAACATATTAAAGTGTGCTATATATATATATATATATATATATATATATCCTCCATTTGTAAAGGAATGGAAGAAGCCAGATTCCATTTGAGAGAAGAAATACTATTCTAATTGAGTTTAAGAGATAACACATGTATTGTGGATGACCACATGAATACAAAAGTTTGTCACTATATAAAGATGTATGGGTCAGAAGCTCATCAAACTTGATTAAAGTCTCTGGAAGAGCGATTATAATATTGCCAAAGGGCACAAAACTTTTTATTGATGATGTTATGTATTCTTCTGAGACAAGCAAAAATTTTCTCAGCTTTAAGGATATAAATTATAATGGTTATCATATTGAAACCAATAACTAAGGCAGTGAAGAATTTCTTTATATTACTTCAATAATATCGGACCAAAAGCTCATATTAGAAAATTGTCTATTTTCTCTTCTGGGTTATATTATACTAAAATGAGAACATTTGAAACAAATGTTGTAAGACACCAGAAGTGTACAATACACCAAAAGTGTTCGAATCCAAATGTTTTTATGCTTTGGCATGACCACTAAGATCAATAATGATGCGTCGAATTATTGAAAGCTCACATGAACATCACTTAAAGAACCAGAAGATTCCTTTACCTGATTATATCAAAGTAAATTAATTACTAAACTATCACATTTAATTATTGTTATTGAGTGTTCATCTTTATAAGAAAGAATTCAGGGCGATGTATGTGGACCAATACACCCATATACCACATTGTGGTCTATTCAAGTATTTTATGATTTTACTTGTGCATTAAGCAGATGGTCATATGTATGTTTATTTTATACTAGAAATGTTGTATTTGCTAGGTTTAATTCTTAAATAATCAGGTTGAGTAAAATTTCCTGATTATCTATATAACTAGGAAATTTTATTTAGATAATGCTGGTAAATTTATATTTCAAGCTTTTGATGAATATTGTATGTTAATTGGAATTGATGTTAAACATTCTGCTGCATATACACATACTTAAAATGGTTTAAATGAATCAATTATCAAAAGACTTCAAAATATTGTTTGACCTTTGCTTATGAAAATAAAATACCAGTTTATACTTAAGGTCATGTTATTTTACATACAACATCATAACCTCAACAAGTGATATTTTTAAGGCACGTTTTGAGAATTGTCAGTTTAATTAAACAGTATTCCCATGATTAGGGGGAGAAAAATCGTTGCCTGAAGCACGACGTGGGATCATTGCTTGAAGCATGACGAGGGTGAATACTTGAAATGTTTCGACGTTATTGCATCTTGATCCTCATACAAATTAATGTGAACTGGAAGTTCAAAGGATTGTTCATTTGCAAGGACTTGCAAATCAATTACCAGAATTATTCACCGATAATAAAAAAAAGTGAAATCTCACATTCTAGCTACTAATACTCCAGCACGGATTGAAGTCCCTGTAGGACAATTAATTAATATAGTAGCAACTAAGTCAAAGTCACACCTGAAACTTGGAAGAATGATCGGTGTTAAAGATAAAATTTCCCAAAAGAAAGTACAAGAAAAACAAGTTGCAGACTATAAAGAGGCTATACCCATGAAATAGGCTACAAAATTTATTGATCTATCCAAAACTTATGAACAAAAATCTCCTGTGAATAAAACTCTTGAAGAGTTATCCCCTAAAGAGGATGAGTTATTCCCTGAAGAGGATCATGTACTTGAAAATAACGAGATCTCGATACATTATGTATATACAGGAGACGTATATATTGGATAGAAATAAAATTATTATCGACAACATATTTTCATATAAAGTTGTTCTTGATATTAATAGAAGTAATGATCAAGAATATGGCAAACTGTTGATAAATGTCAACGTATAAATGATTGGCCAATGTGGAAAGAGGCGATTCAAGCAGAATTAAATTCACTAAATAAACGTGAAATTTTGGGACCTATAGTCCGAACACCTAAAGGTTGTTGGAATAATACGAATAAAATATGGATTCAACTATAAAATAAAAGAATGGCAGAAATACAACTTATCGAATTATAGCGAATAATGTTGAGCAGAGGCGTGCAGTGCACTGTCCTTAAGTAGAAATTTCGTCCCTCGGAGAAATTTTCTCGGTGCTAAGGTCACTAACGAAATCCTACTCCAGGATTCAACAGCTCTTTACCTAATTAATCAGCACTCGAAATAATTGAATGACCCAGGAACAACTTCTAATTTTTCCTTACTCTATCTCAAAAATAAACCGTGTATATACAATAAAATTATTTATATGACACTCACTGTTTTATATATATAATAATTAGTGAATAGCACGGTATTATATATAAGGATTGAAGGTGTATGAGGAACAGGAACTCTGCAACAACTTTTTCTCTTTTGTTTTTGGTTTTCTTCTTTTAATAAGTAAGAAACCCAGCCTTATTTATACAGAAAAATGACAACGGTAACTTTTCACTTTATTGCTAAAAATTAACACATAAAACGTTACCCAAAAATTAAAGGAAAGCAACGGTAATAAATTAGTAATGGCAACGATAACATATCTTTAATATATTTAGAACAGTTATAGTATCTTTATAAGTAAATTAATTATGACTCATTTCATTAATATGTATATTTTATTTTTAATTTAACTTTGTAATATATTATTTAACATAAAATACAACAGTAATGCCTGTTGGATACAAATGGGTATTTGTACATAAACGAAATGAAAATAAAATAAAATTATAAGATAAAAAGCGCAACTTGTAGCACAAGGTTTCTCACAGAGACCTGACATTGATTATGAAAAAACATATGCTCCTGTAATGGACGCAATTACATTCAGATTTTTAATTAGCTTGGTAGCAAAATATATTTAGGATATGCGATTAAAGGATATGATGTTGTTAAAACATATTTGTATGGATCGTTAGATACTAATATATACATGAAAATCCTTGAAGGATATAAAATGCTTGAAGCATATAATTTTACATCTCGAAGTATGTATTCTATCAAACTACAAAGATCCTTATATGGGTTAAAGCAATATGGACGCATGTAGTAAAATTGCCTCAACGAATATCTTTTAAAAGAAGGATTTGAGAATAATCCAATTTGTGCATGCGTTTTTATCAAAAGACCAGAAGCTGGATTTGCTATTATTTTTGTATATGTTGATGATTGTACTCTTTTTCCTTCGCTAAGTTTTTTCCCACTGGATTTTCCTTTGCAAGGTTTTAATGAGGCAATCCTAAGACACTAGAAGTTATACAAGAATATTGTACTCTTTTCCTTAGCCAAATTTTTCCCAACGGGGTTTTTATTTTGTAAGGTTTTTAACGAGGCATATTCTTAGAAAGTGGGTTATCCTGAAGCAAAAGAACTCCAACCTTTCTGTATGAAAACAATGTTGTATGTATAGCTCTATTAAAGGGAAGATACATCAAAGAAGATAGAATAAAGCACATCTCACCAAAAAAAATTCACACATGACCTTGATAAGTATGGTGACATTGATGCTCAACAAATTCAATCAAAAGATAATCTAGCAGATTTGTTCACCAAAGCATTATCAACTGCAACGTTTGAAGGATTGCGTCGCAATATTGAAATGCGACAGCTGAAGGACTTAAGGATACATTCATGAGGGGGAGCAAATACGCACTGCACTCTTTTTTCCTTAACCAAGATTTTTTCCCATTGGATTTTTCTTGGTAAGGTTTTTAATGAGGCAGCTTTCAATGCGTATTGCTGTACAATAGACATCCAAGGGGGAGTGTTATAAAATTATAATATATATATGGATGTCTAGATTCATTCTTCCCAGCTTTATTGTAATAACATTTAAGCTTTGAAACTCCCATGTCCTTTAAGTTTTGAAACTCATGACCTTTGAGTTTTGAAACCTCCAAATATTAATGTTCATGTACCTATAAATAGATGTATTGTAAAGAGAATGATACACACGAAAATACAATGAGAATGCTCTCTTTCTTCTAATCATCTTTGTTCTTAGTTTTAGTAATCTTTTATAATAAAATTAGGTAGTAACTGTTGGGTTTGTACGAAATCGTGGACGCAATAAAATTGTAAAAATAGCGGAAGCATGGTATATCAGAGTTTAAAAAATTTCTACAAAACCATTACCCGAATCATCATTTATGCAAATTAATAATTTAAAACGATAAATAAGAAGTTATGAAATCATACCCTTGTATAACGAAGCTTCCACAGGTACGAGTTCAACTCATTGTTCTTCGTGATCTCCTTGAATTTCTGGATTAGATTCCTTCCTTTGATCAACGTTAGCCACCCAAGTGTTTGGCCTCTAGAGGTGATCCACCAAGGAAGAGAAATTATCAAGAAGAAGGGTGGTTGGCTAAACCCTAGTTTTCTATCCTCTATAGAAAAGGAGTACTCTCCAACCATTGAAATTGCATCAACTGATATCTATTATAAGACTCCTCATATATAGATATTGGTCAACCCTTCTAATTCTATTAGACATGGGGTTTCATTTAATTAATTAAACTCTTTTAATTAATTTAGGCTTCCCACAACATTGGGAATAATTAATTAAATTTATTTAATTAATTTACCTCCTAACCTTATTAGAAATAAATGAGAATACTAATATTAAATTAATTTCTAAACTCCTTTAGAAATTAAAATAATAATAATTGTAATAATATTAATAAAACTCCTCTTATTAATTTATTTAATATTTTTAAAATATTAAATAATAAACATTAAGCTATGTAATTTATTCTATCACCATAGATTAAATTAATTACACTTAATGCATTATTATGATTATGTCATTACCTTCTTAAATAATTATTCTTTCTTTTATGGTGTGACCCTTTAGGTTCTTCATATTAAACCGGTTGTGAATAAATCAATTAGAACAATTCTAATCTTATTTAAATAAATAAATTAAACTAATAATCTATTTAAATAAATAATATTTATTCTACAATAGAGATAAGCCTCCCTAGCGATCAACGACTTTTCAGATAATATAGATTTTAACATTAATCATAAAAGAACATGTGAGCAAATAGTTACCGCACAATTCAATCCTTCCATCATACAATGTCCCAATTAAATATAAGACATGGAATAACTGTCAAGTCTTATTTTATTTAATCATATGTTTTCGATTGGAAAATGCACAACTTCAAATAATGCAAATTAGAAACTCCTTTCTAATTTTATTCTATCTTGGCCAAGGACTACTGAGTTGTCATTTAACGAATTACATAGGACATATCTCTTCTTTTAATAGAAGTGGTTGATTCTTTATTGACCATTCATTATCTCCATATGTAACTTATTATACCCAAGCATATATAATTTATTATACCCAAGGATAGGCGACGATTTGGGAACCGAGGTTTTGGGTTAGAGCAGAGAGATGAGAAATTAGAGAGACAGAGACTAAGAGTGAGATTTGGGGAGTGGGGTTTTGGGCTTGGGTTAGGGACTTAAGGTAAAGATGAATGATGAGTCATAAGAGATCAGACTCATAGAGTGAGAGATTATAGTATTAACCTTTAAGACTTCAATTTTTGTATAACTTGTTCGGTTAATCGAATAGCTTAAATTCAAAACTCGAACCCGAACCCGAACCCAAACCAGAAAATCGGATAAAAATTCGGATATAACCGAATTGTAAAAAATAACCGAATTATTAAGAAATTTCGGTTAAAAAAGTTCAGTTCGGTTATTCAATTATATCCATTTTTTGCTTAGTCCTACTCCTGTGTAAAGATAATTGTAAATTCCCTGACTGAATAGAATGCAACTTCCTTAGAAATAGGAGGTTAAATAGAACGAGAGAGTCATAATCAATAGTTTAGCAAAAATATTTGTAATTTTTAAAATCATTTTCGTTCGTGATGAAAGACGTGAAATTAATTTTGACAAAAATAAGCTACAGAAGACAATAATCAATAGTTTAGCCAAATTTTGGAGGAAAAAAAACATTTGCTAATACTTTATCCGTTTTAAAAGTAAAGATAAATTTGATAAACGAAGATTTTGTTTTTTTAACAAAAAATTTATTCTTCAAATTTACCTTTAACATTAGTTATAAATACAGCATTGGTGTTAAGTATATAAGTAAAAAAATAGACTATAGTAGTAGTGTTATATGGCAAACCTCCCAACTTGTTTGATTCTTTTTCTTCTTCTTCTTATAATAACGCAAATTGTTGTTCAATCTCCGTCAATAAAGAAGTCAAAGAAGAACATAATAGTAGTACCCAGGGAAAAGTAATACTCCCTCTATTAATATATAGGTCTTTTTAGAGTCGTGTACAAGTATTAAAAAAATAATTATAAAATATTAAATATAATATTAATTATCTATATTACCTTTGTATTAAAAAAAATATTATTTATTAGACAGATAATAATGAGAGAATTAAAATTATATTTAATATTTAAAATAATATTAAAAATTAAACTATTAATACTTACGAGAAATTCTCAAATCACTTATATTAAAGAATAAATATATTTCTTTATATTAAGGAAGTACTAGAGCAGCCATACATGTTCACAATATTAAATAAAAACCAAAGCAGGCGCCGTCAGTCCAACCAAAGATAAGTCCTAATAAAATAATGACACATATTCCACGTGAGATATAGACACTTACTTTGTAACAAATCTCAGCCGCCCACCGGATCAATTTCAACCGTTGATTTCCTAATTTCATTACTTCCTAGAAATACCAATATTGACTCGTTTATGCCAAACAAGAATATGAATATTTCAGCTCAAATATATATATATATGCTATTGATCACTTCCTCTGTCTCTTTTTCTCACTCCTTTTATACCATATAATCCCAGAAAAATAATAAACTCAATTTTCATATATACTTGCATAGATAGATATGAAGTTTATTAGTTTCCCATGGTCAAGCTGCTTTTATTTTTCAGGCGAAAACCCTCAAAACCAAACTATACAAGGTAAAGTACATGCATGGATATACGCGTACGTAATAAAGTGTTATGGTTGTTGTTTATTAGGCTAACCATTACTTTAATTTACAGGAACAAAGGTTTCTCCAAATATTGTTGATGCATTCTCATATGATGAACTCAAACTTGCTACCGGCGGCTTTCGCTCTTCTAATAAGATTGGAGAAGGTGGATTCGGCACTGTTTACAAGGTTGGCATTTAGATCTTAGCATATATAATAGTGTAGAAGTACTATTCTTCTTCATTTTGTTTAGCCTTCAACTATATATATCATATACTGGGCATATATATATGAAAATTTTCTTGGATAGAGTGGTTAGTTAACGAATTGGCTGTGACGACGGTTCGGACCGTCGCAATAGAACAGTATGTTATGATGACGGTTTTTTATTCTATAGCGACGGTTCGAACCGTCGCCGTACCAGTTCGTTAACAAACCAAACCACAGTGGCGGAACTATAGGTCGGCTTTCCGGGCTATAGCCCGGCCCAATTTTTTTTTTTTTTTACTAGATATACTATATAATTATGTAAAAAAAGTTAGAATAGTTTTGGTCAGCCCAGTCCAAATGTACAATTTTAACATTCCTGGCTCCGCCCCTGCCAGACCATATATAAACTGTACGTATTTAATGCATAAGCTTCTTAATTACAAATAGTAGAGTCATGAGAAGTATGAAAATTAGTTATGCAGGAGTGTTTGGTTGAATTCTGCAGGGAATACTTCAAGATGGAAGGGTGGTTGCTATAAAATTACTTTCAGCAGAATCAAGGCAAGGAGAAAGAGAATTCATGTCTGAAATAGCTTCAATGTCCAACTTTAACCAGGAAAATCTTGTTAAATTACACGGTGGATGTATCGAACGAGGTTCTCGAATTCTTGTTTATGATTATATGGAAAATAATAGCCTTGCTCAAGCATTGCAAGGGGAAGAAAAAAGGGCAAAATTTAGCTGGAAATCGAGGTCAGAAATTTCAATGGGAATTGCTAGAGGGCTTGCATACATTCATGAAGAAGTTAAGCCTCATGTTGTTCATCGAGATATTAAAGCTAGCAATATACTTCTTGATCAGAATTTCACTGCCAAAATCTCTGATTTTGGACTCTCTAAGCTATTTCCCCATAATATCATCTCTTACATTAGTACTCGAGTGGCTGGGACATTGTAAGTCAACTTTTCTCGATCTCGCTAGCTCTAATTATATTACTTTTCTTTATTTTTGATATTAATTAAGAAATAAAATAAAATCTTTTTGGTGCTACAGAGGCTATCTTGCTCCTGAGTATGCCATTTCTGGCCATTTAACGCGAAAATCAGATGTTTATAGTTTCGGAGTTCTACTTCTGGAAATTGTTAGCGGACGATCAGCTGTTGATTTTGACCCACAACTTGGAGAGCACTATCTTGTTGAGAAGGTACCTATAATTATATGTGCTGGGTCCTCTTAACATGTGTCACTTTTATCCAAAATACTTTGTTTATTCTTTTTTAGCGACGGAACGGGTGACGATTCGGTTCGTCGTTAAATATACAACCGTCGTCTTAGTTTTTAGCGACGGACAAGATATAACGACGGACAACCTATAGATGACGACGGACCGAATCGTCCCCCGTTCTGTTGTTAAAGGGGGTAAGCAAGGTATATTGGATAAATGGTAAGCTTAAGATCCGGACAGTATATATATATATATATTGTAGTAGTTGTGTCTCTGTATATATATGATAGTGCGTTAATATATATGTAATGCCCTGATCTCACAAATTCTTATATTGTGCAGGCTTGGAAAATGTACAATGAAAACAAGCTGGTAGAGTTGGTAGACCCTATGCTAAAGGGAAACTTTAGTGAAGCAGAGGGTGTGAGATTCATCAAGGTAGGGCTACTATGCGTGCAAGAGATTAGGCGGCTTCGGCCTCACATGTCGACGGCCGTTAAAATGTTGTCGAATGAGATAAAAATCTGCGATCAGACGGAGATAATGCAGCCAGGACTTCTCACTGATATCATGAATGTTAAAATTTGCCAGAGGCGCCCCTAGCCAGCCCTCTACAAATTAAAGGACCATTAACGCTACGTACCCTAATTGTACTATAGTTTTAAGTACGTAGAATGTTCATTGTGTCCAATATGATTTTATATATGACAAAGAAGACTAGGAAAGTTAGTTTTTTTATTTAGCAAAAAAAAGTGAATAAATTTTATGTTTCACTTCATATTGTCTTTTCTTTGTTCAAAGGTATACCAAGAAACGACAATGATTCAATATTCCGAGTTGGCATACTGCCGAAAGATAATATAAACACTCACAAAGTTGTCTGCATATATGATGAAATAATGCTACTATCACATAATTTTGGGTCATATAATGCTCACATACACACATGCATATTGTGGACCCTGCGTGACATGCAGGACCCGCAAATATACATGTGTGTATGTGAACTTTATGTGACCCAAATTATGTGATAGTAGCATTGCTCTGTATGATGTGCCATCAGTTAGATAAAGATAGTTTATAAATGCTCACTAAGTTGACTGCAAATATATGACGTTTTAGAGTTGTGCACAAGAATTAAAGAAATAATTGTATAACATTAAATATAGTATTAATTATCTATAATACTCTCTCCGTCCTTTAATATAAGTCATTTGATAATTTCAAGTAAATATTAATTGTTTAGTTTTCAATATTACCCAAAGTATTAAATATAACTTTGATTCTCTCACTATTTTTTGCTCAATAAATAACTCTTTTTTAAATGCAAGGACAATATAGACAACTGATATTATATTTAATACTATATAATTATTTTTTTAATACTTGTGCACAACTCTAAAACGACTTATGTTAAAGGACGGGGGAGTACCATTTTCCATATACTTATCTCATACTCTGTTTCTCAACTGTAACATTTTCCCGTAAAGGGTAATTTTGGACAGATTGTGGTTGATTATCTTTAGATTATATAAAACGTCAAATAATTTAAAAAAAATAAAATAATCTAAAACGTCATATATTATAGGACGGAAAGAGTGTACCAGAAGGCTCATTAATAAATTGATGTACCCAATTCATTTAATTGAATATTTTTACTATCACTACAACTACAACTGCTGGAATTAATTGTATGTAATAATCTTGATGTAGATTTCAACCAAATGAAAGTGTGAATTGGAAAGATTAATTTATATGGAGGAATTTTGAGTATCGTTTGAAATCCTTAGAATAAGGATTCTAGCTACTTGTACAATGAGCTTACCCAAATTGCGTTGCCTCTGATCTTTAATTAGCCTTTTAAAAAGTAATGCTATTATATTATTCAATTTTTTTTCTTTAATTTCAAGTCCACATAATTTGCAAATGTTTGACTTTCTCTTGCTGACAGCCTACCAACAAAGACATCTTCTACAACGGCTACCAAGTGTTTTTTTTTTTGGGGGTACTATTAATTCATTCACTCCTTCTACGGGGACCGGCGGACGGATTATATATATATTTTTTGTTACGACTCATAAAAAAATAATATGATTTATTGAAATTGAAATTTATAAAAAAATAATAATTTAGGTGTCATGTGAATATATGTAAAAAATAAAGTTGTACAGAATGTACAACTCAATTTTTTACATGTATTCAAATGACACCTAAATAACTGTTTTTTTATAAAAATTTCAATTCCAATAAATCACATTAATTTTTTAAAAGTCGTAAGAAAAAAAAAATTCCGACCGATCGCCATCCACGTCCCCCTAGCATTTTTGTAATTTATTACGTCCACATTTGGAGAGGGGGATTTAAACTCAGATCTTTGCTATGGCAAAGTCTGGTAATACCATCCAAGCGCATGTGAGTGTTTTCACCAAATCTATAACTTCTTAATATATCTTTTTTTTAGCAAACGCAATGATAATTTGTATCTATTTTTATCCAAGTCTTTTGGATAAAGTTTCTCAGAAATAACTTCTTAATATATCAATGAGTTTCATATGTATGCAGTCACGGAATCAGAACATTTTTAGAAGGGGGTTAAAATATATCAGTAAAAAAATTATTTATTGACGTTTGGAGTGCTTTTTTCAAATTCATTTTGCCAAATTATAATATTTTTCAACATCATATTTCAACCCTTGTTCAACCTTTGAGTTGTAAGTCTAATCACTTTAAATACACACACACACACACACACATATATATATATTTTTAATTTTTCTCAAACTATGAGACTATTAATTAGACTTTATAGATAAATTATAAATTATAATATTATATATTCAAAACCTTATATTGTGGTTTATGGGATTGATTAGCTTGAAAGAATGAATTCCAGCAACAAAAAAAAAAAAAAAAAAAAAAATTAGAAGAAGAGAGATTTAATAATCTTGATAGGATATAACTATGGTGCACTTATGGTCATTATAGTGGGATCCAAAAAAAAATTATTTTATTTTTTTAATTTTTTATTTTTAATTAGTTTATAGAGAGAATTGCTACCATTTTTTTTGAGCAAATAACCCCCGAATATTATAGGGTTGGGGGGTCATATGACCCTCCTAGACCCCCTCGTTCCGCCTCTGTATGTATGTCAAGACCATAAATGCAGTATGTATTAATTTTTTGGGTGGGGTCATAGATTTTTAATCTTAAAAAGTGTCTCAAATAATTTTTCGCCATAATATTGGTTGGACAGATAATTAACTATATCACAAATTATTATTAAAATATTTAATGTCATGTTATTTGAGACTCAAAATTTAAGACTCCTAAAATTACTCTATTTTTTACGTGACAAACCAGGCTTGAACTTTGAAACTAATAAATGGATCTACCTAACTTGGCTCTAACTTTAAATATTTGTTTCCATAAAAATATAGTCTCATTTATAAATTTATTGGTTGTTCAATTTAATAGCGGTGACATGTTAATATAATTGTGACGGCCAATTTGAGAGTATTGTGACAATCATCTTTTATTGTCATTAAAAAAAAGAGACTTTTTCTAAACAAAAGAAATTTTATTATTATCACCCAAAGTAATACAAAGAGTGACAAATCCAAAAAAATTAGATTGGACCATAAAAGTTTTGCATTACAATAATTTGTAAATTAAAAAAATAAGAAATAATTAACACCATCCCTATAATGATATGTATCAAATACTATCATAAATTAACTTTCACACTTTCATGTAGCAGCAGCTTCCCAACACGATAGCAATGTGGATCATCAATAGCAACCACGTAACATGGTAACATGTAACAATCCATGTTTTTCTTAATAATTAAATATTAATTAATTTTATTTTATAAAAATGTAATTGAATTGAAAAAGGTAAATTATTCATTTTTTTTCTTTCTTCTTTGTTTCATTTAAAAAGTTAAATTATTTTAATATATAATTAAATAATTGATTTAATTAAAATTGAAGAGTCCATTAAGGTTTTGGAAACTCCTATATTGTTTCCTTGTTATATTTAAAGAGTAGAGATGTAACCCTGCTCCTATTCTAATTTGATTAGTTGAATTTTCGAGTAAAATACTTGTTCGGATATAACCCACCGACCCCTATAAGGACTGAAGGCCTATGTAAGACCCCGAATTTTATAAATAAAGATTTAATTTTCTTTATATATTATTTTGAAATAGTAAATGGTTGATTTAATTAATATAGTAAGTTGTGGGTAATATGCGCAAATATTTTAAAATGAGCAAGTGGTTATAAAATATTCATTGTTGTCGGGTAATATTCGTTTGGTCGTGGAATATTCTTGTTGTCGGATAATATTCGTACGACGGCGCAGCCATTTGTGGGTCCCACAACGGAATAACTGTCGGATATAAAAAGCAACAGAAATAACCTTTTTATAAATAACAATAAAACTGTTACCGTTAAACTGTTGAAATACTCGGTAATAAAAATACAGTAATACGCGTTGTTGCACAGTAGCACACGGTATTGCACAGTATTTCGAATTATTGATTTTTACGTAAGAAGGCATTTACTCAATTATTATTACAGTAATTACTGTTCAATATTTTATATTATTGATTCAATAATTGCTACGTTGATATTTTATATGATTGATTCAATAATTGTCACTGCACAGTATTTCACATTATCAAATCAATAATTCATATTATTTGAATAATATTATTAGATAGCATTATTGACAATGTCTAAGAAAGTTCTGTCTAGGAGGGGTTATTTAATTGCGCGTCAGTAAGGAGAAATCCTTATCGAAAGGCCCCCTCTTTTCTGGGAACGACCTGGTTGTCAATATTGTAGTTCTGTAATATTATTTGTAATAATTAATTATTAATTTATATGATAAGAAAATATTTATTTTGTGGATATAAAAGAAGGAATTAGTGTTGAGGTGTTTTTATCAGTATTTTGGTATGAAAAATCATCCGTTTGTGGATTTCGGCCATTTTCGGTTGGGAATTTGGAAAAAATTCCTTCTACAAAGTTTGTCAATCCTGACATCCTAGTGTTTTCCTATAAATAGGGTGCTTAGTTAGAAATAAAAATCACACCAGAATCAGAAATTTCCTCTCTATAATATCGAGCGTATTTCTTGTGAGTATTTAGATACTTTGAGTGTTGAGAGCAGTGCAAGTTTTCGTCCACATAATATCCGATATTCCAATCAAAACTACTCTCTTGTTAAGGTAAGGGATATTATTTTCTTTCGTAAATGATGTTATTCTTCTCAATATCATTATACTAAAATATTGGCATGAATTTTATTATGAAATTCTTATTTTTTTCGTCGGAGTCACTATTCACGTATACGACACTATTCACGAATACGGTATTATTCATGAGTACTATTCACGAAGTATGATTTTTCTTATGAAATTTCTATCTTTTTTATGTCGGAATTACTATTCACGTATACGTCACTATTCACGTATACGGCACTATTCATAAATACGGTATTATTCACAGAAAAATTTAATTTTCTTCTATTTGTCCAAGTTGTCTGTTAAGGTTCCTATATTTGATTGGATTCAAGTTTTGAGCTTTATTCTTGAATTTTGCTCCACAAAGTATTATTATGGAGTATTTTTGAACTTAGATAAACTAAAATTCGAATCCTTAATCTTTGTCCTTTATCTCGCTTGATTCGTTCTTTAAAATATTTTTCATCATCCTCAGTACTAAATGGTGATATAACTGAATATCTTTGGTCCGTAGTGCAAAGATGAACAGATGTTGAGATGAACATGACCACTAGTGATACAAATGAATATCTTTGGCCTGTAGTGCAAAGATGAATATTTGATTCGAGATGTATATTGGTTGATGTTACAGGGATCAAATATTGATGATGGACTTTTAAATCATAGAAGATAGTAAACTTCATTCTCTACTTAACTCTTCTAATGAATTGGTATTTTCGCTGCGAATATTGATCTAAAACTTGTTGTCAATAATATTTTATCTGAATTGTTGAAGACTAACGATAATTTATTTTCCATTATCTTAGTCATAATATTCTTTACTGGGCTAGTTTGGCTCATCCTTTTCATCTATTATCCTCTTCAGGAAATGAGAATGTCGCAGGAACTAGTCAGGGGACAGAGTGATGGTCCGAGTTAGAGCAGTAGTAGTCCTGACTATTTCTAATAAATAGTGTGATAATAATTGTAATGAAGACTTAGTTTGAATGTTAATATTTTCTATATATTTGTATTGACACTCACAGTTGTGTGGTCGTATTTTGCACGACCTTGTGATATAAAGTTTGTATTTGGATTCTGTATCATGTATTTGGCGACGCAGAATGGGTTGGGTTAACTGGACCTATTTTGGGGGCGTCATAGCCTGGGTCGAGAGAAGTTCATCGAGCCCAATGGGCTGAAGCCAAACCTGGAGTAGCAGAGTTCGGGATCGGGTATCTGAGCCCTTTAGGCTGGAGCCCAGACCCAATTGATAATATCCGGATCGGGCATCCTAGTCCACTGGACCGGAGCCTAGACTGGATTGGTTGTGATCGGGATCGGACTACCGAGCCATTCGGGCCGGAGTCCAGATCATTTTATAAGGCTTATACCGAAAGTCATTCCTCGATGGAGCCCGGAGCAATAAGGAGTCTATATGATTAAGGACTCAAACCCTAATCATACCTACATACCAACTCCTAGAAGGCAAGTGGTTGGATAACTACCAACTTGTACTTTTGAAGGAGATTGCGTTGGACCCAAACAATGGTAACTACCATGTTTAGGAGTCCTAATCTGATTGAGACATGGACTCTAGTGGCAGTGAGAATGACCATAAATACAAGGCTTGACCCAATGGTAACAGGTAATACTCACTTGAGCACTAAACATTACTGCCTCCATTGTTAAACCTTGTAACCAGCCTATACTCATTCTCACACCGGAGCTATCACCCGGCGGCCCAAGCCGTCAAGATTCGTTTGTGACTCATTATTGTGCAGGTTTAGGCGCGTGGATTTGGTGATTGGACGCGCCGGCGAAATCAGGCGTTAGCATTGGCGCTAGAAGGAGGGCCTTTTTTAGTGCTTTAGCAATCACTTTATACTTTTTTGGTTGAAAGACATAGCCAGTAAGGACGGGGCAGCTTCAAACCAGGAGAAGGCTAAGACTCATCCGACGACCCTGGTCAGGGCGTTGGTCAAGGACCGATTGGGACCGATCAATCAGGAGGACAATTCGGTTCAGGCCCAGTCGGCACGACGGCAACTGTTCGCTCCCAGCCAGCACACCCACATTGAGGACAACCAGTCCCAAGCCTACCAACGAAGGGATAAGGATCTGGTGGAGAACAGCCAGGACCAGCGTCAGTTTATTCTGTTGACAAAAAATACAGCTGAATAAGGACGCCATGCTGGCCTTATGTCTCCAACAAGAGGAGCTGGAATTGCAGATAGCAAAGGTGGCTAGAGAACAAGAAGCCTCTTTGAAGAGACGTAGGCATCGGAGCCGATCCAGATCGCCACGTCAGGATGAGGTTGGGAAAATCAGGAACAGACATAGGAGCCGCTCTCAGGATAGAAGGAGCCAAAAACTGAGTCGTTCCCTCGAACGGAAGTCTGATCACTCTGGTTGATCGGATCCCCTGAATATGAGGGGGATAGGCGCAGGCCTTCTCCCCGTAAGGAGGAGACCGACCCCCTCGCCCGACGAGTCGCGGAGTTGGAGAAGCTTCTGGCAATGAAAAACCTGAAGGGAACACCCTCGAGCTGTCACAGCTCGCCCTTCTCGCCCGAGATTAATCAGGTTACTGCTGACTCAAAGAGGAAGATGCCCCTGATGGAGACTTATGATGGAATGGGGGACCCGTATGATTATTCGGATGGATATGACAGGTTGATGACATATTATGGGCATTCGAATGCCGCTAAGTGTCATATGTTTGCAACTACCCTGAAGAACAGTGCCAAAGAGTGGATGGGAACTTTGGCATCGGGAACAATCAGTTCTTGGAGTGATCTTCGGGAAAAATTCCATACTAGATTTGGGAGTAACAGGAGAAGGGGAAAGATCACTGCGTCTCTCATGCAGGTGAGGCAGCGTTCGGAAGAGACTCTCGGCACGTATGTCAAGAGGTTTAGGGAAACTGTAGGATCGGTGGCGGAGTTGAATTCACCACAGGCCTTGGGATTCTTCACAGCAGGTCTGGATATAGGAAGGTCAAAAAAGCTGATGAAAGACCTCGTGATTAACCCACCCTCGGACCTGACCGAAGCTTTTCATTGAGCCGAAGGGTAAATTGCTATTGAAGAAGCCATGGGAAACTTCAGGCCCCATTCACACGACAAGTCCAAGGATAGAGACAAGCAGAACAACCAACGGTCAGACAATAATAAAGGGAGATCGGATAATCAGGGGAGAAAAAACTACAACAGCGGGGGATCGGGCAGTGGCCGACCACCCTTCCCAAGTAGAAGCGTTAATAAGGTTTTCACACCCCTCAATACCGATCGAGCTAGGATATTGGAAGGCATCAAGGATAAACCTTTCTATGAACCCTGCATGACAAGGCCAAAGCCTGGTAGACGGAGCAAAGATAATTATTGCCAGTACCATCAGAATGCGGGCCATACGACAGAGGAGTGCCTTGATCTGATCAAGAAAAACATACAGAATGGAAAATTGATTCAGTATGTGGCCGGTAGGGAAAATGCCGGGGCTCAGCCAAGAGAGGAAGATAGGGTTCAGGCCCGAGAAACACAGCCAAGTCAGAACCAGCCTGCTCGAGGGGTGATTGATGTCATTTCAGGTGGTTCGGTAGGGCGTGTGACCGGGAAGAAAAGAAGCGAGTACCTGGATGCAGTCCTATCAGTTGCAGGGTCCTCGGGAAAGAAGGATAGGGCCTTCTCGGGGACAGTTATCTCCTTCACAGATGAAGATTACCCTACAAATCCCATAGAATCACATAATAGGGCATTGGTAATAACAGCTCAGGTCGGACCAGTGGACATGAAGCGGATGATGATTGACAACGGGTCTTCGGTCGACATACTATATACACATGCCTACCAAAGGATGGATCTAGAGGGAAATAAGATGGAGCTGGGAGGGGAAGGACCTTTGTATGGATTCAGTGGCGACCTGGTGCATGTATTGGGCACCATTGAACTGCCGGTCAGATTCGGCACAGCTCCTCAGCAGGTGGAGGTTATGGTCAGATTCTTTGTTGTCCAAGTGGATTCGGCCTACAATGCAATACTGGGAAGACCGACCCTGGCAGCCTTGCAAGCAGTCACATCCATACCTCATTTCAAAATGAAGTTTCCAACACCAAACGGGATCGGGGAGGTAAAAGGTGATCTTGACATAGCCCGAAGGTGCTATAGGAACACATTGATCTCTTTGGGGGTTGGGATAAGCAGGCAGAAGCAGACAATGGCTATCGAAATAGAACCATTCACTGAAGGTAGTACAGAGCCACTTGCCCTACCCGCCGAAGAGACAGAGGACATATAGTTGATCTTGGGGAATGAGGAAAAATTGATAAAAATAGGCTCGGGACTATCAGAACCTTTCTGGACCGGGCTGATTGATCTACTTCGGGCGTACGCAGATATCTTTGCATGGGAACCTAGTGATATACCCGGGGTAGACAAGTCAGTAGTAGTACATCGGCTGGAAGTGGATCCTAATAAGAAGCCGGTCATACAAAAGAGGAGGATCTTAGCCCCAGAGAGACAGAGGATCATTGATGAAGAGATTGTCAAACTGCTGGAGGTGGATTTCATCTTTGAGATTGACTACCCGAAATGGTTGGCGAACGTGGTATTGGTTCAGAAATAAAACGGGAAGTAGAGGATATGCATCGACTATACAGATCTGAATAAGGCTTGCCCGAAAGATTTCTATCCTTTACCCAACATCAACTAGTTGATTGATGCCACTTCAGGGTACGGCATGCTGAGTTTCATGGATGCTTTCTCGGGATATCATCAAATCTCGATGAGGAAGGAAGATATCCCGAAGACCAGCTTCATCACATATCAGGCCATTTATGCGTATCAAAAAATGACCTTCGGGCTACTCAATGCAGGGGCCACTTACCAGCGGATGATGAATTATGTGTTTACGAAGCAGCTAGGCCGAAGCATGGAGGTCTACGCGGACGATATGATTATAAAAAGTGTGTCGGTCTGAGATCATCTGACGGACCTAGAAAACTGCTTTGAAACAGTTCGGAAACATAAACTACGTCTAAATTCGACAAAGTGTACCTTCGGCTTGGGGTCAGGAAAGTTTTTGAGTTATCTGATCAGCAAAAGAGGCATCGAGGCAAACCCGGAAAAAATTCAAGCGATACTAGATATGAAATCGCCAAAGTCTTATAAAGATGTGCAGAGGTTAACAGGTCGGATAGCAGCCCTTCGGAGGTTTGTGTCGAAATCAGCTGAGAGGTGTCTGTCGTTCTTCGACACACTAAAGGGGCCAAAAAATGAAAAAAAATTCCAATGGACCTCTGAATGCGAAGACGCCTTCCAGGGGACCAAGCAATACTTGTCCTCGGCACCTCTGTTGATGAAGTAGATCCCTTTAGAATCGCTATTCCTATACCTAGCCGCAAGCTCGATTGCAGTAGGTGCAACATTGGTACAGGAAAAGGGGGGAAACAGTTCCCGGTGTACTATATCAGCCACGTCCTTCGAGATGCAGAAACCAGATACCCGAACTTGGAAAAGTTTGCCTACGCTCTGATCATTGCAAGTCAGAAGCTTCGGCACTATTTTCAGGGTCGGTTGATGATAGTCTACACGGACCAGCCGTTGAAGAAAGTACTATACCGACCCGAAGTCTCGGGTAGGCTTGGCGTATGGGCGATGGAATTAACCCAGTTTACTCTAGAATACCACCCCCGAACGAAAATTAAGGGACACGCCTTGACAGACTTTGTTGTAGAGTGCTCTTTCTCGGAACCAGATGTAGCTTCAGTTACCGAAGCACAAGCACAGCAAACAGAATGGACTCTCTACGTGGATGGGTCATCTACTTCGGACATCAGCGGAGCAGGGGTTATTCTGACAAGTTCTGAAGGATTTCGGGTCCAACAAGCCATCAAGTTTTGATTCAAGGCCACCAACAATGAGGCCGAGTACGAAGCTATTCTTGCTGGACTTAGACTGGCCCGAAGCCTGGAGGTACAGAAGATAGTGGTCTACAGCAACTCTCAACTGGTGGTCAAACAGGTATTAGGAGAATATGAAGCCTGGGGGGCCCGGATGGCGAAATACCTAGCAAAGGTAAAGGACAGACTCTCGTACTTCGGTTCGTTTAGCTGTCTAGGGATCGATCAGTCAGATAATACGATAGCAGACTCCCTAGCCCGACTAGCTACCACCGAAGCTAGTTCTTTTACCGGATCAGTATATCTAGAGGTGTTGGATAAACCTAGTGTTTAGAGGATGGGCGTACTAGCCTTGGATCGTCCCGACTGCTGGCTCACACCATACATTTCCTACCTAGCTGATGAGGTTCTGCCTTCGGATCACATGTACGCCAGAAAGATCAAGCACAGGAGTTCTAACTTTGTTCTTATTGACGGGGATCTGTACCGAAGGGCATTGACTTCTCCATTGCTCAAGTGTCTGACACCCTTGGAAGGGGAATACACACTCAGGGAAGTGCATGAAGGAATATGTGGGAATCACATGGGGGCCAAGTCATTGGCCTACAAAATTCTAAGGCAGGGGTACTATTGGCCGATCATCTTCCAGGAAGCAAAGGACTACGTCAAAAAATGTCCTAAGTGTCAGTTAAATAGCTCTATTCCTCATCAGCCCCCCTAGGAGTTGTATTCGGTTTTATCCCCGGTCTCATTTGCTATGTGGGGGATTGATATCTTGGGACCATTGCCGAAGGCCAAGGGGCAAGCCACTTTCGTGATAGTCGCAATCGACTACATGACCAGGTGGGTGGAAGCCAAACAGCTACAGAAGATTACAGAACAGGAATGTCTTAAATTCTTCAAGGAGTATATGGTGTATCGGTTCGGCATTCCTATGGTCCTAGTCTCGGACAATGGCAGACAGTTCGTGGGGTCAAAATTCGAAGCTTTCCTGGAGGAGCTCGACATCCAACACAGAAAGACTTCAGTTGCCCATCCTCAATCAAATGGACAAGTAGAAGTCACCAATCGGGTTCTGCTCAATGGAATTAAGCGAAGGTTGGATGAACTGAAAGGGCGTTGGCCCGAAGAGCTACTCAGTGTTTTATAGGCGTATCGGACTACCCCAAGAACAACAACGGGAGACTCACCTTTCAGATTGGCTTATGGGACAGATGCTCTAATACCCGTCGAGATCGGGTCTCCTACCCTTCGGGTCAGTCAATACAAAGAGTTGTATAATGATGACGGCTTACGACTAAACCTAGATCTGTTAGAAGAGGTTCGGGATTCGACACTAGTAAGGCTAGCTATCTACCAGAAATGAACAGCCCGACACTACAATCAGAATAAGAAACAAAGGAGGTTTGAGATCGGAGATTTGGTACTTCGGGAAGCAGAAGCATCTACCCCCAGAACACGGGCAAGTTAATGCCGAATTGGGAGGGACCGTATGAAGTGACTGAAACGCCGAAGCCCGGAACTTACAGGCTTCGAGCATTGGATGGTACAGAAGTAAAGAATACATGGCATGCTGGAAGATTTAGAAAATATTATCAGTAAGAAGTTATGTAATTCTTCCCCTTGACTTATGTAAGTTGCTTCATACATCAATAAAACAAAATAGACTTCTCTTCGGGAAATTTTTTATACTTTATTTATATTCTAAATTTTTACAAGACCCATCGGACTAGCAGTGAACAGATTCGATCAGGAAAGTTACAAACAACTTAACTGATCGGACAAAGTTACACGCAGATCCGATCGGACAAATTATAAAAAAAATAAAGAAGACGAAAAAATTATAAGTAAAAATCCCAGACTATGGATCAGGAGCCCCGCCATCAGCATCATCTCCGGCATTGGACTCATCATCGAAGGAATCTAGGACAGAAGCATCAAGTCTAGCAGCTGTCATTTTTGACCGAGCCCACTTCTTATGAGCTCCATAGCCCTCGGCGAATTGAGCCATAATGGCATCTCGGAGTTCGGCCGACCCTTGATATTCTTGCACAGCTTGCTGCCTGGCCTCGGCACACTCTGACCCCAGAGCAGTATTTTCCCTCATCAGCTCCATTTATTGGGCATGCATTTCAGAAACTTTGCTCTGGAGGATCAGAAGGGCATTCTGTTGGTCCAGATCCTTCATATTCAGAAGAGTCTTCTCCTCGAGGAGCTGTTTATTGTATCCATCAAGGGCAACGAACTCCTTCTGCAGATTGTGATGGAGTCTTTTGTGTTCATTGGCTTGACGTTCAGCGAAGGTCACCTTATTACGGGTGTCGACATGATCCTCTTTCTCCTTTATCAGATCAGCCGACAAACCCCGAACTTCAGCCCCGAGCATCTCCACCTCTGTCCGAAGTTGAACTTCATTTCTCGTGGCCTTGGCAAGGGGTGGGATAGCTCGTGCCAGGATAGGATTGTCCTGCAAAAAAGGGGAAAATAGGTGTTACTTGTAATACTACAGGATAACCAAAGTACACAAGAAAAGGCTTTCGGGAATACCTGGCACTGGGCTTTGATGTAGGCAACCAGGAAGCCCTCAGAAATATGCCCTTTGAACCGAGCGTCATCTCTGGGCAGTTTGAAGTGCCCCAGCTGTTCAAAGGGGAATACTTTAGAAGGGCTCTTTAGCCAGAAAGTTGAAGGAGGCGACCCCCCAGACTATCTGGTCCCTTTGGAAGGATTGGCCTCGACAGAAGGCCCGATCTCGGTAGACAATTGACCCGCAGGAGTCTGGGCAGCAACTGGTTGAACCTCGACCATCTGCATGTCAGGCGCATCTATAAGTTTCAGCTTCTTAGGACGAGGCCTCAGAGTTTCCTCTTCGGTTTCCTCCATGTCCTCAAGAACCTGAACCGCGGGAGGAGGAGGTAGAAGAGCCTGCTTTGGGTCTGTCGGCTTCGGAAGAGACGACTGAAAGGAGCCCTTGGAGAGAGCCCTCCTCTTGCCCTTCCTCAGCAGAGCCACCTTCTCAGCCTGAGACAGCTCCAGAACATTTTTGGGTTCGGCTGGAGAGGAGTGGCGGAGAGCTCAGAAATAGGGATTGTCTCCCCTTCGGCCGCGTCATCCCCAAGTGGTAGGTGGATTGGACAAGACCGGACCGAACAGGGAGGGGGGTAAGAGACGCATCAGCACCCTTCAGCTTGAAGATGGTCACTGCAAGAACAAGTAGATGCATCAGAAAATCAGTAATGCAAATCAGAAATTAATGCTTAAAAGAAAAGAGATCAGGATAGAGTACTTACGTCCATGCCTATACAGCCAGATCTCATTTTCCAAATCTCCCAGACCCCACAAGGTCTTCTTCACCTTCTGATAAAAGGTTCGGAATTCATCCCTTCGGATGGTCGAAAAAGTGGACACCTTCACGATCACGTCTTCGGGAGACGACCAGTTCGGGAGAAGTTGAAGGTCAGTCCCTTTGGCAAAAATCCACTGTTTCGTGCCAACCTTTATTGCTAGAGGGAGTCTTAGTAAAGGTGGCCCGACTAGGGACTCAGTTCAACTGTTGAAGGCCCGGTTCCTTAGACCTACCGACAGAGAACAAGACAAAGAAAAGGTTAAGGCCAGGGCTGACCCCTAGCTCATGATAGTTGGCTATGAAACTGACTAAGTGGATATACGCGTTCGGCACCAATTGGGCAAACCCGATACCCACGAAGCAGAGGAAAGAGATGATAAATTCTTGAAGGGGGAATCGGACCCCGTATTTCAGGGCCCAGATGGGGATGGCCACCCATTTACCTTCGGGCGCCAGTACATTCTCTCCCCAGCCTCCGGCACCCGAAGCTTGTACTCCCTCGGAATGTTGAAGAGGATGTCAAAAATCTGGGAAGGAGTCACGGTGGACTTGGTGTTGACGTGGGAAAAGTCCACCTCAGACTCATAGCACCGGCGGATATGAGCCTCGGTGCCGTCAGTTGGGGCATCGACCAGAGCGGCGGGAAAATCGACCGGTACCAGGTCGGTAGAGGAGATAGTGGCGGTGGCCGGAAGTGTATCTATGGTAGGGGTCAAATCTGTGGTGGAAGCAGATGGAGGGATGCTAGAATCGGCCATTAGAACGAGAAAGGGATGGAAATGAAGTAATTTGAGGCTGTAAAGGGCTTAATCGGAGTGTTGGAGCTTTCTCGCCGGAAATCACGCTTGCCAAAAAATTACGAGAGTATAGCTTGGAGAAGAAGAATTCGTACAAAGTGACTGTTTAGGGGGGAGGAGGTATTTATACTATTACTGCACGAATCTCAAGAGGCGACTAATAATGATGTTGGGCCTTTCATTTCTGGGATAACGTGTACAGCATTAAATAGGTCGGTTGGATTACCCAGGCGTCTCTTCAAATCTCTCATTAAATATCCCATTAAAGGCTTATTATAATGAGAGACTGGGGGGCAATGTTCGGATATAACCCACCGACCCCTATATGGACTGAAGGCCTGGGTCGAGAGAAGTTCATCGAGCCCAATGGGCCGAAGCCAAACCTGGAGTAGCAGAGTTCGGGATCGGGTATCTGAGCCCTTTAGGCCGGAGCCTAGACCCAATTGATAATATCCGGATCGAGCATCCTAGTCCACTGGACCGGAGCCTAGACTGGATTGGTTGTGATCGGGATCGGACTACCGAGCCATTCGGGCTGGAGTCCAGACCAGTTTATAAGGCCCATACCGAAAGTCATTCCTCGGATGGAGCCCGGAGCAATAAGGAGTCTATATAATTAAGGACTCAAACCCTAATCATACCTACATACCAACTCCTATAAGGCAAGTGGTTGGATAATTACCAGCTTGTACTTTTGAAGGAGATTGCGTTGGACCCAAACAATGGTAACTACTATGTTTAGGAGTCTTAATCTGATTGGGACATGAACTCTAGTGGCGGTGAGAATGGCCATAAACACAAGGCATGACCCAATGGTAACAGGTAATACTCACTTGAGCACTAAACACTACTGCCTCCATTATTAAATCTTGTGACCAACCTGTACTCATTCTCACACCGGAGCTATCACCCGGCGGCCCAAGCCGTCAAGCTTCGTTTGTGACTCGTTATTGTGCACATTTAGGCTCGTAGATTTGGTGATTGGGCGCGCCGGCGAAATCAGGTGTTAACAATACTTATACGCATTACAACTCTTTAGAAAAATCCTAATTAATTCATCAGATGTCAGAATTGAGTGAATCCAAAGCCCAATCTTCAGTTTTTTCGTCCTCTACAATTGTGAATGGGAAGAAAAGTTATTTGACGTCATATTCATGTCTTAAATTGTTGAAAATCGCAACATGTCTTGATTCTCGTCACTATTTTTAGTCTTAGTTTCAAAAATTTATAACTCATATTAACTCCGAATCGAGTGATTCTTGAGCCTATTTGGTGTATTTTTTCGAAAGCTATAATTTTTTGTGAAGACATGAAGAGATTCTGAAAATTCTAGAAGACCTGAAAGTCAGATATTTTTACTGTTATGTATTGACGAAAGAACGAACAAGGAAGTCAAATATTATTTTATATTTTGATTTTCAGTTTAGTTTTAAGGGTTTTTAAATTAAAGATTATTTTTAATCAAAATATAGACATGAAATTAGATGTCATGATAATCGGAAAGAGAAGATGAATTTATATAAAGGAATATAATTGGCTTGAATGTAAACGTTAAAATCTGAAAATCAGTTTTTATATTTTAAGGTATATTGTCTGGGTTATATCTCTTAATCTGACCGTTGGTTCGTTATTATTTTTATATATGTTATAAATATATATAAGTTGAAAATATATATGTTCACAAATTTTGAACCGTTAAATATTAACATATGATTTGTTATGAATTTTAAGTTTATCAAGCAGATTTTCAGCAATGAGTTTTAATATTTAAAAATATATAACATAATGACTTGAAATCCGATTTGAATGATTCTTGAGGCTAAATTGGGGTATTTGAAGTTTAATTTCTGTTGAAATTAATTAATTTGACAAATAAGTTTTAGTTAATGGTGATAAGACTAGAATACTGGACTGTTGTCTTAAGAATAAATTGTCATATTTGGATTTTAACATTTCTTTTGTTATTGACTTATAGTTTTGGAGTATTAATAGCAATATAAGGCGATAATTAAAGACACCTTGAATGAATTACGAATTATTTTAGAATTATTAATTTGTATTATATTTAATTCGAGGTGAATATGTTTAGGTGGTGAATAACATTTTGTAATTGTTATCGTCGACATTTGAGGGTAAGATTTTTATAGAGTGTGCTATAAGTGGTTTTGCATATCAGGTACGGATTTCATACTCCACTCCTTTGATTATTGTTGTATTCTATATATCTCGTGATATCTCGTTATTCATTACCTTTTTCTTGTATTTCTGTTGGCACTCTTGAATAGAAGTTTGATATTTGAATCCTCGACTTTATTCAGTAATTTGAACTCCTTTCTTTCTATTACAATTTACACGGATTTCATAGTTTTTTTCAGCGATACTCTCATCATGTTGATTTGTTTATTTTGTTAATCGTTCAGAATTTGGTCATCACTTAATTGTTTCGTTTCTAATCAAATTTTATTTTTCTTTGGTTTGGTCTAGATATTCTGAACTTCATATTTTGTAATCTTTTAAATTTGTTCTTCATGCATAGAACTTTGTTGATCTTTGTAGAGCAGTACATGTTGCTAATTACTTTTTTTTGGAGACATTGTGTTTATGATTTGATTTGGTTAAACAAATACGTTTAGAACCCTTTTGTTGGTATTATGTTGCATGTGTTGTGACATCATATCTTTGCTAGAATATACCGTAGGGTATACTTGAGCTGTAACCTTTGAAGCTTCAGCTGCTATATACTCCTCCATTAGCTTCCCGTTGGAATATAGCCGTTGGAAGTTATTTGAAATGCTTCAAGGATTCTGAGTTATTTGATGCAGACTGCTGAGTTAACGTGACAACACCTTTATTGACTTTTCTGACACTACAGTTTGCTGTTTCACCTAACACATCTGAGATGTCACTTTCACAAGTCAGGTTGGTAGTCACCTTTATTTCTCCTTTTTGATACCTCGATCGAGATTAAAGGAGTTGACTTACTGCATCGATACTCTCAATCAGCAACGTTCGATTGTCAGTCTTTATATTGAGACATTGTTGAGACTTAATAATCAGACGATCGAACTCCACGATTCTGATGCAAACGTTCATGCTTGATCGTAGTTTGTCCATGGATGTTGCAAGTTGACTAAATTTGACAACACTACGATTCTGAGAATGTTCTGTGATCTGACAATGTAGGATGTCTTGCTCTTCACTCTTGCAGTGCTTCTACGATTCTGCTTGCCTTGAATTGCATCAGGAACTGACAACTTGACTGACTGCTCTGGCTCTTCTGGTTTACAAGATTCTTCTGATTGATGCTCGGCTCTCTCAACTTTCTGCTCTGTGATCTTCTGCTCACTCTTCATGATGAGACTGAGCATAGACAATCCTTTTTGTCTATTCTCTATAGGTTGGCCAATATCTCTGTATGTGCTTCATCAGTTTCTGCTGTTCGTTTGGCAAACACCACGATCATTTAAAATTAACCTGAAAATACAATTTTAAAAAATTAATTAAAAAAATCCCAATTAATCTTGACGAAATAAGGTACTCTCGATGGAAATTCCGTCGATCTTATAGTTTATCATTTTTTTTTAAAAAAATTGTATTTTCGACGAAAAAATAACTATTTCCAAGTGACATTCCGTCAGAATCAACTTGCCTTAACATCGACGTAATAATGACGACGAAATGTTAATCGAAAATAGACTATTTCTGAAAGAATATTAGTCGGCATTATTAAATCGACTGAATTTTCGACGGAATTAATACCGATGTTTGTATATCCGATGGAATTGCCGACGAAATATTCCGTCGAAAATAGTCTAATTTCGACGGAATAATCCGTCGGAATTAAGCCTTTTTCTTGTAGTGTCTGTAGCGGAATTGCACGATCCATCCCGAATTAATTCATCACACACTTGCGTAGACTAGCCCGATATGGATGTTGAACTACCTCCTTGCCTAAAAGGTTAACATATTAAGTTGAGACTCCACCATACTTATATTATTAATACATCTATATTCTTGAATTTATCTGATGCGAGATTCATGTGAAATATCTCAACAATATGATTATACAATTTGTTACTCAAATCAATATATCTCTGCTAGGGTGCATTTGAAATTTTCAGCATTACTCCTCCAGAATCCTTAATATAGTTATGCAATTACAAGGTTCGTAATTACTCCATTGAAAAGGCAATGGATTGTGAGATCAAATTCTCCTTTTTGATGTTGAAATATAACTTTAATGGTACGAAATAAAAATACTATTGAGCTATTTAAATATTTGAAGGGGATTCATAAGCTTTCAGAAACACTTAATAAGTGCCATGGTGAACATGGCCAAAAGATGAAAAACCATCAGCTGCAAGATATAATAAGAGTGATTTCTCATTTCAACCTAGAGCATCTGTAATTCGTTTTCTATTTTTTCTTGGTGTTCAGTTATTTAATGTGTTTTGTAAGCAATTTTTGGTCCAATCCAAATCTTTTGGGTTTGCCAATTTTGTATTACAATTATTTGATATTAATAAAATTATTTTTACTTGTCAAAAAAATCTTTTAACTAATAGTAATCCCAAAATAAGAATCAAATACCCTTTAAGCCTACCAAACACACACACACACACACATATATATATATATATATATATGGAATTTATATTTTCATATGTTTATATATATATTGTGGTTCTTATATTAATGGCCTCTCCATGCATACTCTATAGATGAAGAATACAAGTTGGGGACTGTGCTAGTCACGTCCTTACCATGTCCGCATGTATGTCTTATTAGGATGGACCACAATTCCCTAATCATTGAAGTTCGTAAGAGTTCACGGTCCAATAGACAATTTCAAGATAATTAATTTGAAGCTTATTAAGTAGAAGAATTTGTAGCTCTATTTTTAAATTCTCTCCTTTTCATTATATAAGTCGTTTAAAAAGATTTTTTTTAAAAAAAATTTAATACTTTCTTACTTTGCCCCTAAAAAATAAAATAATTAAGAAAGAGAAAGAAGAATAATTAATTAGTGCATGAATAATAATGAAATTTCAAATCAACATTAATTACCTAATATTAGAATTCTTTAAATTTCTTAATACGGTGTGATTATGTCCTAAACATTATATATAATGGAAAGGATAGAGTATAAATTACTCCATCCGTCTTTAAAAGAATAACTAAAAGTATAATTATTTTTGTACCCAAAAAGGTGAGATAAAGTACATAAGAAGAAGGGTAATTATGTCATTTGTTGGGATCCATTAGTATAAAAAAGTAAAATTACTTATTAATTTATGAATCTTGTGGGACCACTAAGGAGATGTTTGAAATTTTATTTACTATTTTTCCTCTACTCTTGTTTTTTTTAATGTGTAAAATTTGTACTTTACTCATTTTTTTTATAATGGAGAGAGTAGTTTGGTATTGATCAATATGGTATAGCTCGGATTAGAATCCCCTCCATTACCCGTATCGTCCAATCTCTTCCAATACGTACATATTTAGCGACACAAATATTATATTTAGCGACACTTTCATCACACGATTGTTTGCGAAGAATTTTATTGTTTTGCTAATTGTTTGCGACGAATTTTATTTTGTTACTAAATATAATATTTATGTCGTTAATTATGTATTGAGAGAAATTAGAGGATATGTGTAATAGAATTATTAAAACAGGACTGAGAAAAATATTATTAATGTTTTGAATTTGTACTAATAATTAGAAGAATACAATTAGAAACTTCTTGCAACAAGTTTAAAAATTGGAAACAAAAACACAAGAAAAAGAGTTAACGAAGCTAAAGAATGAGTTGGTCGATTTCAATCTCTACACATTCAAAAAAAAATAACCTCCTTAAAAACAACCGTAGTTACAAATAATCATCAATAAAAGATGATTATAAAAGATGGGTTTGGAGGAGCTCAACAATTCAATAAAAGAGATTATTTTGTAATCTTATTTTGTGAGTTATATTGTTTATAAATACAATTATTTTATATTTTGTTCAACTGTTTATATATTCCTCCTGTCCCTTAATATAAGTCGTTTTTAGATTTGTGCACAAGTATTAAGGAAAGAGTCCTCTTAACATGTGCCCTAAGGACACATGCTAAGCACACAGTTCAAGAGAATATTCTCTTGAATTGCGTGCATATTCTCTTGATTTCTGCATTTGCATCAAGTTCAAGAAAATATACACACAATTCAAAAGAATATTCCCTTGAACTGTGTGCTTAACATGTGACCTTAAGAAATTTCTTTAGGAAATGCTTGTATAACATTAAATATAATATCAATTCGATATTGTCTTTGAGTTGAAAAAAGAGTGTTATTTATTGGACAAAAAATAGTGAGAGAACTAATGTTATATTTAATACTTGAGGTAATATTGAAAACCAAACAATTAATACTTACTTGAAATTCTCAAACGACATATATTAATATACAAAAACACTCCATTAAATCGACTTATATTAAAGGATGGAGGGAATACCAAATACACATGATTAAAAATTAAATATTGTTGTCAAATACTATTGAGCCACTCCACCCTCTTATAAAAAGAAGAATTAAATAAATTTATGAAAAATGAGAGAGTGCTCTTTTAAAATTTATACGAGACACTCGTATATCTCACAAGATTGTAATTCAACTCAGTTCAATAACTTATTTAATAGTTGGGAATAAGGGTATAACTGAACCGGGTCGAATTGGGTATTGAATTGCTCATATTTGGTTCACAAAATTTATCGAGTATAAAATAATGTTTGATTGAGGCTCGTTTAGCAACCGAGTCGCGCATGATCTCGAATTGAGCTCAAGTAATTTAAACTTTTCAAACGAATATGATCCGAGTATCAAAAGAAAAATATAATTTGAGTAGGTTCGAGTAATTTATCGAACTTTAAAATTTGCTCAATATTTCGAGTCGAGCTCGAATTGAACTTTTAGTGGAGCGAGTACGAATCGAGCCCGAACTGTTTGTTCATTTTACAGTCTTAGTTGGGAAAACTAAAAATGAATATAATATGAAAACACAAGGGGGGGGGGGGGGTTGGAATTCTAAAAACGAATCTAATATGAAGGCAAAGGGAAAAAATGCATAAAAAAGATTTAAAAAAACAGTAGTAAAATAAATAACTAACTTTATAATAATCCAAAAAGATGCATATATAAAAACAAAATAAATCAAAATAAGATTTTAAATTAAAAGTGACATTTTCACAATATTAAAATCTTAAAAATATTAGGGTTGCATCAATGATTACGAACACAATTTGAACTTAAACCCATGTAATTAATATTTTTTGTGACACATTTAACATTTTAAGTTGAATAAATGAGCAACTAAACTTTGTTCTTCAGCAAGTGTGACATCTAACTGGACACCTTATAACTTATAACTTATAACTTATTTGGTTTTCTACTCTCCTAATTAATAATTATTGGTTTGCCTCCACATGAATTACGAATGCATGGTAGTAGGAGAAACCTAGGAGATCTTCTGACTGCATTTGCTAAATTCTGATTTTTTTACTAACAGTTGGCTCAAACATGTGACCTTACACAATAAACAGAGAGGCATTTACCATTAGGTTATCACATTTGGTCTATAAAAATAAAAAGAAAAAAAATATGTACTGATTTTGAATTTAAAATTTATAAATTATTTAAAAAAAGTAAAAATATATCTATAATTTAAAACGAATATAACATGTTACTTACTTTTCCCTGAAATTTCAAGTTTACCTAAGGTTAGGAGAGGGTAATATCAGTCTGTCATGGCATGGAAGTGATGTAAGAGCAACTAGAAAGACATTCTTTAACTGTAGTCTAAGAGGCTGTTTGTTTAAGACTGAATACATCTGAATGACTGAATGGCTGAATCGGTCAGCCATTAAGTGCGTTTATTTTGGAAAAAAAGCGTTTGAATGGCTGAATCGGCCAGATGATTGAGCTGAATCGCTAAGTCAGATTTTTTTGGCTGAATGGCTGAATGGCTGAATGAACAGTTGAATAAAGTAAAAAAATGAAAAAATTAAAAAAAAATATTAACTATTATATTAAGTAATATTAAATAAATTTATAACAACTTCGAATTTTTTCAGAGGGATAAAATAATAAAATTATGTCATTCAGATGTTTCAGACATGTTAGTTATCAAACAATTTTTTTCATTCAGATTCAGCTCATTCAGATTCAGATTCAGATTCATTCAATTTTTATCAAACACCCCCTAAGTATAATGTCCGGTTATGATGAAGTTGACAGAGTAAGTTTATAAAATTTTATAAATTATTTAAAAATAAAATAAAATATATCTATAATTTAAAATGAATATAACATGTAACTAGATAAGGTTAGGAGAGTAGTATCAGTCTGTCATGGCATGGAAGTGATGTAAGAGCAATTAGAAAAAGATTCTTTAAGTATAGGATATGGTTAGAAAAAATTATATTGATGAGTTTTATAATTTTTTATTGCAATAATTAATGTAACATTTTCTATACCCAATGTAATAAAAAATTATATGAACTTATTAAGATGAAATTGATATCAATTTCACTCTAACCGGGTCCCTAAGCATAAGAGCTCTAGTAGGACTTAGCAAGTTGAAATATTACCCCTTTATATAATTAATTAATAAACCATCTACAGGTAAAAATTATTTAATTTGGCAACACTTGGTTTGAATAAAAATTTACTTGTTTTTGTTATTTCAATTTACTTGATTAATTATTTGATAATATGAAAGCGAGAATGATGAACAAACAAAAATGGGTTATTAAATGGAAATCAAAGCCTTAACATATATTACATTTGTTCCAAAATTAGAGATACAATTTGACTTTTGAGATCAAATGATGGAATATTAAACTTTAAATTGATGTGAATTTATTTAATTTTAGTTGATACAATTATAATAAAAATTATTAATCACGAAATTTATTTGATTCTAACTTTTATGAGTCATGCCAATTTTAAAGTTTAATATGCTGTCGTTTGATCTCAAAAGTCAAATTGTATTTTTTAATTTTGAAATGAAGGGAGTACTAAATAATTCAAGTTATTAAGACAAACATAATTAAAATATTTAGAGAAAATCTAAATATTTAGCTAAGTATACAAAGTGTCGACTTTAAAAAAAAAAGAAAAAAAAGGAAAAGTTGTGAAATGAAGAGAACAATTAAAGGAAGCCTGGAGTAATGGATCAGAATTAAAGTACCAAGGCTGTAAATATCAGCAGGGAAATATATACTTTATTCAACTTTCCTCCCAATCAGAAATTTAGGGAAGTAGTAGAATCTACTCTTTTTTTTTTTTTTTATTTATAATTTTCAAAAGTACTACTTAAAGAGCTAGGGAATGCATAATATATACATAGAGAGGAAAAGGCAGGGGACATACTTAAAAAAAAAAAATCTTTTTTTTTTCCTTTTGAATTCCCTGTAAAATCTTGAACACAAAGGCTGGCTAGATCTACTCAACAACCAGGGAATGTTCTTTTAAATTAGTCTCTCTCGCTTTTACCCACAAACATGAAAAGGAAAGGAGAAAAAGAAATCCAAATGATATTCAGGAGATCTTGAAGGTGGTCCATAGAGCTAGCTTAATTTCTTTGCTAATACCCATGCATGTCCTTTTTGACCTGCATTGACTGTATAATATATTCCCTACTAGCCAACCAGGCTGCATGTGTACGTATATCAATATGAAACATAAAGATGCCTAGAGACACACACATTATACATATATATATATATATATATATATAATATTTGTTATGATATTATTTATGTAAACACATTTTAGAATATTCATATATAGAAAAAAATAAGTAGTTCATATATATGAAAGTGATAAAAAATTTAAATTTGAGTTGTCTGTTTTTTTCATGAACGGTCAGAGATATATTTACTCGAATATCATCTGTTCTCATATATTTTTATATATATAATATAATCCGGTCTCATATATATATATATATATATATATATATATATATATATTAAAATGAGATATAGAGTGGTCCAGTCTTCTTTCTTTGTATGCAGTACCATATGAGATTCCCCAGATGCAGCAGCTGCAGCATCTATCATCATGATAACCATCTTACTTTCCCCACAATTCATGTTTCTCATCTTCAAACCCCCATGCCCATATTATACATCAATAAATTTAAGGGGACATTATTCTAGTGATATTTTTAATAACATTTTTTTTTTTGGTTTTTTTTTTGAGTAACTTTCAAAAAATATATAGTATTTATTACAATTAAAATTTTTACAGAAAATAATATTTTAGGTGTAATTTGAATACATACATGAAATAGGGTCCGTAAAAATTTCAGTTAAAATAAATACTATACATTTTTTTGGAAATTACTAAAAAAAAATGTCACTAGCAATGTCACCTAGAATGACTCATTATACACACACACTATATATATATATATATATAGAGAGAGAGAGAGAGAGAGAGAGAGAGAAAATATAATATCAATTAATTATAATATTATGATCATGTTAAAAACAAGCCCACTCTAAGCCTACGCCAGATGATGCTAAGCACATCTGCTTCAGTTCTTCTATCTGTGCTTGGACATTATATCACCAAATGTTACCTATATATGTACCTATAAATATAGACTCTATACATAACCTAGTAAGCTACGTAGTTATAAAGATCAGTTCCTCAATAGAGTTGACAAACTAGCTAGCCAGCCAGCCAAACTAAAAAGTAGGATAAGTAAATGAACATCAGCTATAGTTAATCAAGAATAACCATACATATATATGACATGCATTTTCCTAGTTGGTGACATGGAAACATATGGCCTAGCTAGCTATATATTATAAGATTAAATAGGGTTAATTTAAACAAACTTATAAAATATGCATTTTCTAAACATGGGTGTTTCTCTACCATAGAATAAGCACATAACCTTTCGCTAGCTTCTGACATTAAACAAATGGCCTAGCTATAAGATTAAATAGGGGTTTAAATTAATATGCATTTTCTAAAATGGGTACGTATTAATTTCTCATTTTACCTGTAATCATAACGTAACTAGGGTTTTCTGCACAATTTACAAAAAAAAGAAAAAGATAGATATGCAGTAACTATATATATATATATATATATATATATATATATATATATATATAGGTAAGAAAATTGTACTTCGCTCAATTAAAGTTTTGAATTGTCTGACATAAGAGAAATACATAAAGAATACAAGAAATGATCAAGAGTTTGTAGAAAGGAGAAGAGTCGGTAGACAATCACTAAGACAACACGTGGCAAAACACTAGAAACCTTTTTTGTGTCTTAGAATGTCACAGAATCAAAAGTCATTTCCATTAAAATGAAAAGTGTATTTATAGGGCCTCCTCGTAAGTGATCATGTGTTTGAAATATGTTTGAGTCATGTGCCTAAAATGCGACCTCAGATGAAATTCCAGAAATATTATTATATAGTTGTCCAAACTAATGTCTAAATCGTTCTGTCTGTTTAGCCGTTAATCCAAATCCATCAACTATTTCCCATGATGAGTTGCCTCTATACGCCTTCTGCCATGGGACTCATGGAGGCCTCTCTGAAATTATCAATCTTTAAGGTCTTGTTGCTCAATTCTCGTTGGTCCAAGCTTCTTTCTTCATTTAATTAAATACCATATGACCCGAATTCGTCGTTGAAATGCTTTAGAGGTCTTCGGCGCGACCCTAGGGTGGCCAGGCTCTAGGGGGAGGGCCGAACGTTAGGTGGTTGAAACTTAAGGGGGCAAACCCTAAGTTCGCGTCTCATTCGATATCTTTCATTTGTCTTGACCTTTCTTGCTCAGTTTTTATCATTTTCTCGTGATTCTTGATCCTGTAAGAAGCTTCTCTTGTCATGAAGGATTCAAGGAAAATTATTCATATTTTCATGAGTTTTCTTGTCTCTTTTTCTGGTTTAATTTGAAGCTTGTTATTTCGTCATTGCATCGCTCAAGGCTCGTCTGACATGACATTCAGGAATACGAAGAGGTATGCCTCCTAAAAGGCCAACCCATAGGGTGACCGAACCCTAGGGTGACTAGGGGGTCACCCCGATTTCCTTGTTTTTCTTCCGTTCGTATCCTTGGTTTTGTCCTTGTTTCATTATGGTAGTTTAAATCAAGTTCAATCGAGAAAGTTGTTGCCAAAATTTATCACAAGGTGGGACCACCTAGGGGTGGTTGAACCCTAGGGAGCCAAAACCTTATATAGTTGTTTCCCCTTTAGTTCATTTATTGTCTGTCTTGTTCATTTATTTCTGATTTTTCTATTTTCTATTTAATTATTTAAGTCACATATAAACTCTAATTTATACTTTGACTCACAAAATTTACGCATGATTTTTACCTAGTTTGTGACATTCAAATGACCTAGCTATATATAAGATTCATTAAGTATTTAAACTTATTATTCACTATGCAATTTCTAGACATGGGAATTTCTCATTATAATATTAAACATAAGATAACTAGGGGCTGGATTTTCTGGAGACGATTCCGAATTTTGAATGTTGCACTTTAATTTTGTATCATGTAGCAAAAATGCTTAAGTTTTCACACTACAAAAAAAGTGAATTTTTGTAATGGCTTAAATTCATCACAATAAATTTTAAAAAATCATCACGAAAGATTTTTGACAATCACACAAATATGGAATGCTAGTATGGTAATTAACACTAGCACTTTAGCACGCAACTCTTTTGTGATGGTTAAATTAATCACATTAGCACATAATCTCTTGTGATTGTCAAACTCATCACTAAAAAACACAAGACTTTTGAGATCAAAGATAAGAACGTGAATCTCTTTTTACGACTATTTATTCCACTATATTAGTGTATCAAATGAGACTTGTAGGATTCGAACTCTCCCCATATTTACAAACTAAATAAGGAGCATTACCTCTACACCAAATGTGATATCATGATTATAATTTAGAAAGAAAATATAAAAGGAAACACATGTGAGCTAACTTAATAAACAAAATTAGTCCACATAAGATTTGGTTATTGCAATGGCAGTCACAAATACTTTATAATGATGATAAAATTAGTCATCATTAAGAGCCATCATATATATTATTATTTTGTGATGCCTTGAAAATTCTACAACAAAATATTTTATTTTTTTGTAATTGCAAATATTAAAAGTCTTTACAAAAAAGTATTTTTTAATGATTGTCATGGCTATCACAAAATATCGTTTTGATTATTTTTTTCATTAGAATATTGGTGATTGATTAAACACAATCACGAAAAGAGTATATCCATAAGTGATGGTTTAGTGCGTCACAAACAAACAAATTTTTTTTGCGTGAAAAATTAGGTGATTGACATGACAATCACAATTATAATACATTGATGGCAAAATTAGTTATCACTAAGAGCTATTATATTTACTATTATTTATGATTGTTCAAAGAGTTCATCACAAAGTTCCATCACGTATTTTTGTTTTTTTGTAGTGTCAATTTCAAATTTAGGGTGTTATGTAATTCTATTCTGTCTCTATTCATATCTTTGAAATTGTCACACTGGTATTAATAAATTTCTTTTAATTTGTCATTAAAAAGTTAAAGGCTTTTTTAAATTTGCCCAGAAAAAAAAATAAAGGCTTTTCTGGACAATTTATAGGGAAAAAGAAGGGACACACATACATCACAAAGTTCCATCACGTATTCTTGTTTTTTTAGTAGTGTCAATTTCAAATTTAGGGTGTTATGTAATTCTATTATGTTTCTATTAATATCTTTGAAATTGTCACACTGGTATTAATTTAGGTTTTAATAAATTTCTTTTAATTTGTCATTTAAAAGTTAAAGGCTTTTTTAAATTTGCCCAGAAAAAAAAGGCTTTTCTGGACAATTTATAGGGAAAAAGAAGGGACACATACATCAACCATAATTTACGAATAAATAATGCTACTATCATATAAAAAAATATCACATAAAGGATTCTAATTTCACATAAAGTTCACATACACATTCATACATATTGTAGGTCTCACGTGTTAGGGGAGCTCAAAAATATACATATGTGTGTATGTGAGTTTTATGTAATTATTTTTATGTGATGGTAACATTGTTGTTTAAGAATATTCATCCCTTTCCTACCTTATGACAGGAACGAATGCCTAGCTATAGCCTATAGCCTATAAGACTATACATACAGAGTTTTCTGGACAATTAAAAAGTAAAAGGACCTCTAGGTTAGACATATTAATACAAGTCACATGCTAAGCACACAGTTTAAGAGAATATTCTTTTGAACTGTGTATATATTATCTTGATTTTTGTATTTGCACCAAATTCAAAAGAATATACACACAGTTCAAGGGAATATTCTCTTGAACTGTGTGCTTAACATGTGTCCTAAGAGCACATGTTAAGAAATTCCTTAATACAATGAACTATATATACACACACATTATATTATACGGAATTGATAAATGCACTCCACACATTACTGTAGTAACATGAACTACACACACACACACAAACACATTATTCTATAATAAAATGAACTATATATATATATATATATATATATATATATATATATATATATATATATATATATATATATATATATATAATTGCTTATACTCTATGGACCATTTGGTAGGCCAGGAATAAAGTGATTTTCAAAGAAGTGACTGTGCTGGAGTTTTGCAGTTGATTTAATTAAGCGTAGAGCGTTTAGATGGGGATTTTTCTCATAATTTATATCAGATGGTGCTAACAGTCACAAATGGGCATTGGAACCATGGCTTTGTTTGTAGTTTAATTTGGTGGAGTTCTTCTAAGGTTGGAATCTTGTTTTTGGGTCTGTTTTTAATGTTTAGAGGTTGTATTTCTTGATGTATAATGTAACATGTAGACCTGAAGTTAGTCTTTTATATATATATATACATTATTTTAGAATAAAATTTGCTCTCTTTTAACACTACAATAATGCGCAAATAGTAATGGAAGGGAGAGCATTTATCATTTTACTCTACATAGATTAATTAATGAGTTTGGCTTTAAGATAATAAAACAGTGGAGAATGTGGTTGAGTTATGTGGGATTTTAATGTAGTTGTAAAAAATTAATTAACAAGGGTGAAACTTAACTAAGGTTGTTGGGAGATCTACATGCCTATATACTACTCCTCCTAATCTCCTATGCAGCTAGGTTTGTAACTTTTATGTAGAATTTCAAATGTAGTATCACTGGAATATTAGGGGTTTTAACAGATGATATACTTGAGTTTCATTGCTACACGTGTACTGATTTGATGCTAGTTGTATAAACAATAAATCTGATAGCTTTGGGTGATGGAATCATTTCCCAGAAGCATATAATAATTATATACTACTCCACTACTAACTACTCCTCGTATCATTCTTCTATCATCACTGCAAATATAACATCACATCATGAAAAACCATAAAGAAAAGAAGCCCTAAAGAACAGGAAGAGTACCCACAGCCCCTCTTAGGTTAGAAACGTGTAAATGACCAAAATCTCCATGGTAAAAAGAATAATGTAAATGGATAAATGTGACATAAAATATAAAAATATAAATACAATTTAATTAATATTTATATATATATATGCTTGGCTCCTCATACGCCATTCACGGAGGCTATCGATGCGCCGATAGGCTTTGCAAATGGCATACAGGGAGCCAGGCATATTTTTATATGTATATATATATTGTATGTATGTATATTTAGTGTATGCAATGTATGTAAGTTAATTTGTATGCAAAAAAACTATATATATATATATATAGGTATGTTAAGTTACACCTAATTACCTTAAAATCAAGATCACTGCGGGCAAGATGATGAACGAGCCATGAAGGGTTACTATTGTATGGGCTAATTAAGCTCCATATATATATATATATATATATATATATATGTGTGTGTGTGTGTGTGTGTGTGTAAAGCTAGGTGGAGATCATCAGAAGAAGAAGAGATTTGGAAGATGAATTGGGGTCCTAATAAAAATGAAAAAGAAGCTTTATTTTGAGCCCCACAAGCTCTTTATCTCAAAAAATGATGAAATGAAATCAAACCAAATATTGCCTTTTGAATTGGCATAAAACAAGCTAGCATGGCCAGATTACTAGAAGAAAGGGGAAGCTAGCTAGGGGGAATTTGATGTGCTAATTTTAGTGGGTATTTCTTTTTTTTATTAATGAGAGAAAGAAGGAAGATGTGGGGTTGGAGTTGCACCCCAGCCTACCCTCTAAATATAGACAGAACAATGGAGAGAGAGATCTAGAGAGAGAGAGAAAGAGAGAGAAAACGGGTCGGGTCGGGTCGGGTTTGGGGTTGAGGAACCACGCAATTTCCTAAGCTCTAGCTCTTTCTCTTGTTTATGGTCTGGGGTCGTAAAGCAAAGGTTGCTTTTCTCTTCTGAAGCTCCTTTGTCTGGGAGTGTTTGTTGTATTTGGATTCCTCATCCCTTCTTACTTTCCTTCAATAACCATACTTTTTTTTTATTCATTTTCTTTTTCTTTTTCTTTTTCTTTATATTATTATACAATATATTTTATTGGTTGCTAATAAAATGCTTCCTCCGTCCCAGTACAAAAGTTCCGATTGATTTTTTACTCATATTAAGAAAGATGGTTAAATGACAAAATTATCTTTATCCAACTGTATAATTTTTTGCACATAACTAATAATACATCATAAATATTCATAGAGAATAGAAATATGATATTTAATACACTAAGGGTATTATAAATAAATTATTATAAAAAATAAATTATTTAAGATAAATAGATATTTAACTTGAGACTATCTAAAATAATAATAAGAATTTTTATTCTGGAAAAAGGGAGTAATAAATTTTTATTCTACACTTTTTTTGGTTTTGCTAATAAAATAGTAATAAATTTTCATTCTACTTTTTTTTTTTCGAATAAAGTCCATGTTACTTCATTCTTGTTGACTCCAAGGAGCTAGCCCCCCATTAACGTTGTTTATGTCTACATAAATAAATATATAATAAGTCCAAATTTACACATAAATAAATATTTATAAGTCCAAATATATATACCACATAAACCAGTGTTTCTAAACCTAACAAGAAGGGATCCATCAAGTATGAGTTACTTTTATCTTTTACTACATATCAGTTTTAAAATTAGAGACATAGTTTGATTTTTTAAAATCAATTCTCGAAATCTTAAAATTTAAAATTAATATAAAGTTATTTAGTTTTAATACAAACAAATATAACAATTGTAAATTAATTATAAAGCACTACTAATTATCATATTTGTTGTTTTCAAAATTTGAACCAAATTACATCAATTTTGAGTTTAAGATTTCACGAATTGAGTCTAAAAAAGTCAAAATGTATATCTAATTTTTAAACAGAGAGAGTATTTCTCTAACGTTACATTTTTGGATTGCAAAAATCAAGATAGAAATTAAATAACTTATTCTTATGGAATGGGAAAAAAATGTGTTTAATTATTCTATTAGAATAGAATGAGTAAATTTCATTCATGCCAAATTTGTAAATTTTACTCGTTAGAGAATGGTGTGGTATGACTCATTATGGTCAGGATTAATAGAATGGAACATTCCACTCTTCTAATTTCTATTCTCTTCTTTATTTCAATATTTTATTAATTTTGCTCCTTCAATCTAAATATAACATAAGAGAATACTAATTTATTTTTATTTTTATCTATTGCAAACTGACCTAATCACGTTCCACGATGAACTCCCCTAACATCCAACTCTGAGTATGTGCATTTTAGGTTGATCCCCTATCCCTCACACATCTAATTAACAAAACATAACTGATTTTTAATTTTCCGTTCACCCTAATAAACGATCAGGACCGTCCAAAGTTTGGGATAAATTTCACCGTCCATTATATCTTCTTTAACTTCAAAGGAAAAAAATTACTTTCTCTTTCAGATCCTCCTCCGTTTTTCCTCCTCTCGAACTCGTCCTTTGCCTCAATTCTCTAACGCCAGCAATCCCTCCTCCCCTTCCCTTTCGTACGTAATGCCGGAGGCACGAGTAGTACGACTAGTTAGTCTATATATTGCAATCACATTGAGTTTGAAAATGGCATAGCCAATATTCTTTATTCTTGATGGGAGTTGCACCCTCAACAAAAAAAATAGCTGAAAACTTATATAATTTATAGAGAAAATACCTAATTAATTAACATGGGCTTCTATTGTAAGATGGTATTTTAACACCAATATGTCCCATCTAGAGAGAGAACTTTCTCATCTTATTAGCACAGTGCATGAGTTTCCCTAGCTATGTGCTCATGGACAGGGATAAATAGTTTGCAATAATACTTCCAATCTAGTTGTATGTGTTTTTTTCCTTTGAGCAGTCAATATCTTTGGTAGGGAATCTTTTGGTGTCAATATAAGGTCACCAATAGAACATTAGGGTTTGACAACAATACAACAAGGCAGTCAGGATTTGTTCATTATTCTTGTCTACCCTATGCTTACCTTTAGCCTCTTGTTTTTATTCCTAAAAATGCTTACTTTTAGTGTCTAATTGTGAGTAATTTTTTGTTCTTTGATCCATTTATTGAAGTTTGATGGTATATTGTTTGTACTTCAGTGAACATAGGATTTGACAATAGCTTTGATTAATATTCCTATTCATCACATGCCTCCATTTTGGTGGATCAACATAATTGTGAGCTAATTAGAATCCGATGACACGCGTTTGCATGTGTAATTAATTTGCATGAGAAAAAAATAATTTTTTTTATAAAATTTGAAGGACCAAGTAAAAAAAATATAAAATTTTAAATTAATTAAAAAGATAAAATAATAATATAACTAAACTTGCACAGACAAAATAGAAAATAATTATTCTGACATAAAGACGTCAAACAACGTCATCCTCTTCACTCGACTTAATTTATGGAGTAATTAAGATAGATATATACGTGGACAAGAAATGTCACGAGCTTAGGAGGAAGTTGTGGTAATAAAACTGTTAAAAGTCTACATTTTAAAACATAATTTTCATTTAACATGGAATATTTAAGGTCATGATAGGGAAGAGAAACTTAATTATATTCAGGTGGACAACAAATCGTTAACACTTTGTCTCTGAGTTTTAAAATAAATGAAAAAAAAAGTACAAAAAATTTAGGGTTTGTATTCAATTCTTGAGTCTTTTAGTAAATAGAAGAAAAAATAAAAAACAAAAAAACTTGATCACTTTTCTTATCAAATGTTTTCATCAAAAATAGACGAATTTAAATAAAAAACTAATTTAAATAAGGAAATCTTTATAACTCCTATATATTATACCATCTGCATTAGAAAGTAGAAACACAATAAAATTAATATAAGGGTAGAATATTATTAAATGTAAAACTTCAAATTTCTTTTTTTCTTTATAAACTCAATACCAAGATTATTATTATTTTTCCACAAATTTTTTATCTTTAATTTTTTGTTTGAATATAAGTTTTCCTTCTAAAACTCAGGGACACAATGTAGACTTTATTTTCTCCTGTAACTTTTTTTTTCAATAATAATCTTTAGTCTTTAAAGTTAGTATGGGAAATAATTCATAAATATAATGCTTGAAGGTTTTGATTAAAACATTAATGTTAAAAAAAATAGATCAAAGAAAGTTCTCATGTTTTTTTTTAATAAATATCGGTCGTATTGTGATTCAAGATTATTATTATACATGAATATGCATGGACTTCATTTGGTTCAGGAATTTGGTGAAAGAATTAAAAGGACAAAGTAAAAAATAAAATAAATAAAATTCTTAAGGATATGTTTGGAACTTGAAAAAATTCGAGGAAATAAAAGGAAATTCAATCTAAAAGTTTATTATAATTTCTCAGCCATTCATTATACTGCATATATAACTTTATTCTTGATATGATTTTTTTTAGAAGTATACACATAATTAGACTGATGTTTAATATAATAATTTCTCTATTAGTACACAATTAAGACACATAATTAAAAGTACTCATTTTGAGATTAAAAGGGATAAACTGAAGTGCATTTGCACTATCAAATAAATATAAAGGCAACACCAAAACTCTAATATATACCATCTTAAGCATGGAAGAAACTAGAAAATTTTTCTTAGGGAGATTAAAATATAAGATTGTAAAGTAGTCATGAATAATTTAATGAGGTCCGAGACATCATGCTGAGTCTAAATTTTAAAGATAGCTTTATACTTTCTAACTAAAATAAAATTTCTTTAGATAATATAGTAGATATGGATGCGTTAATAGAATTTGATATTCAAGTAAATGGTACTCAAATAATGGAAAGATTTATTTACTAGTTTGCCCATATTTCAAATTGACTTAATTTTTTTAGAAGTAATTCTTATATTTGGAACATAGAAAGTATTCTAATATTTTTTTCAAAAAATATTACATGTACTTACTTTTATTTTTTTTTTCATAAATCTTGGGAGGCCTAAGTAAAAATATCAAAATTTTATATGCTTAAAAAAAGATTTCAAAAAACTCAGGACAGTCTGGTTCTCAAACCCTAAGTTAACTCCGTCCCAAATCTTATACAATCAACTCATCTAAAAGTTTAAAACAATTCAAATCTTACTAATACATAACATTTCATGACTAATAATTAAAGGGTATATTTAAGAGATCTTTAAGGCAAATTGAGGAAATACCTAACGAAAGTCAAAGAAACATGGGGAAGATAAAATCTGTAGAAGAAAATTTGATAGGAATTTGAAGCTGATGGTTGGCTCAGGTCCTACAAATAACAGAAGTCAAAATTGGAATATACTAGTAATTTCTAGTGATTAAACTAATTCGCAGTGATTAGCGCACTAGAAATAAACTAATTTCAACAAATTGGAAAAGGCCAATGCACCGAATAATATGTTTTGTCAATATTGATTAGACAAATCATAGAAAAGTCGATTCGCATCAAAACAAATTAATATGGGAGTAATCAAACCACTTTTTAACAAAATCATATGATTTTAAAACGATAATTAATTTTTTTGATCAAACAATTTAAAAGACTAAAATCTATTAAAACAGTGTGATATGTTGTTACAAAAGATGAAAAAATTACAAACAACAAACTTAAATAGTTATCTTTCAAATAAATAACAGATAATCAGGAAAAATGATCAATCGTAAACGTGCATGGATACTAAATAAACTCTTGAAATACAGTTATATTCCAAAATAAATAATAAATTATGCAGATCTGGACCGTTCTTCAGCACAGACACAGAATAAGTCGCCATAAAAGCGTCGCATCCAAATCTAAATAATCCATCTTCAACAATTCATGCACCGAAAAAAATCTCACAAACAATAAAAAATATCTCCAAAACGGAGAAAGTAAAATCTCATAAACGGAGAAAACAAATTCTCCCAAGAGATGGAAAATGAATTCTCCTCGCAAAAGAGAAAGAAATCAGTTATCTCATGGAGAGAACAAGTCCCACAAAAGGAAAAAACAAACTCCAAAAAAAGAGAAAATAATTCATTCGATTAAATAAGAGATAAAGAGAGAATAATTCATTAAATTAAAATAAGAGAGATCTAGGGGATGGTCAACACAACTGGGTCAAATTTCAAATCCAGAACAATTTGCGGGTTAAATATCAAGTCCGAATCGAATCAAATCCATTCAAATAAGATATTGAACCTCTAGCCCAATAACCCAAAAGGTCATCTAACTTAATTCCTTATATACAGACAATTTTTTCTCACATCTTTCACTGTGGGACTGAGTGACTCTTATACCATATAAAACAACTCGGGTCAAATCTCAAGTCCGGAATAAATCAAACCCATCCAAATAAGGCCTTAAATCATTAGCTCAATATCTTATTATGTTATCTTAGTCCACCACAAACTCACCCAAATAGTCATTACTGAATGTAGTATTTTTAGTAACTTAATTCCTTATATATAGACAAAATTTTCTCATATCTTTTGATGTGGAGCTGAGATGTTACAGAGGGTATCTTTAACTGGAGAGTCCTCCCCCAAATTTTAGATGGAGATTAGGGTTCTTAACTAGAGAGAAAATAGGGAAAAGAAAAGGAGAGTAAAATCAATAATTAAATAAGAAAAGGATTAGCATGCATGATTTAGATAGTTCGGATTTTTTTTTATATAAAAAAGTAATAATTATAAACTAAGTATTTTGTCCAAAATTGATATTAATAATGTAATTAACAAATGCTATTAGTGCAATTAATTGTTTTTTTTGTCATATTCAGATCTTTTTCTATCTCGAATCATGTTAGACTGTGCTGATGAGATCTTAACATATTGATTAAAATTGAAATTTTGTGACATTTCAATTTTTTATAAAATGTATTTTCTTTTTTAGATAATTATGAGATTATATTTTACTTCTCAAAAAATTAGACTTCCAAACAAATAAAGGAAAAAAGATAAAAGATAAAAGATAAAAGATAAAAGAATCATGGTGGCTTGTGATCCACATGCTAACTTGTCCCTTCTATTTACCTCAAATCGCTTTCTTTTATGTCTTTTGGGACCTTGTAACGAGTCAATTTGTTTGAATCCACACTTTCAAAAAAATTCGGTGTTTGAAAATTTTGTAAACTTTAAAAATATATTTTTATTTCATATATTTATCACTAAATTTATTAAATATTTAGTTTTGATAGTGATGGTAAAGAGTAGTTATATAAAAATATTAAACTTATAGTAATTGTTAGTGCAAATATTTTAACTTTAGTTGATGAGTGTTTTAACTTTATCTATTTTTGCTTTTAATGTCACTGGCTACGACAAATTGTGTAATAATAAGTTGGTCATGTCCCAACAAATTATCATTTATCTCCGTCTTTATTATTATTTGATGTACTTCATATCGATATTGATGAATCTAATTTTCAACATTTATCCAAAATAATAGTAGTACTCTCTCTCCCATAATATATGATGTTTTAGAGCTGTGTATAATAAATATAATATTAATTATTTATAATATCATTTATCATATACTTATTTCATATTCTCTTTCATTTGTAATATTTTTTCATGAGGGGTAATTTTGAAAAGATTGTGGTTAATTCTCTTAAATTATATAAAACATCAAATAATTTAAGAAAAATAAAATCATCTAAAACATCATATATTATGGGACGGAGAGAGTAATAAATAATAACTTTATAAGTTGCACAAGTGATCATTATGCAACAATAGGTGAAATTATAAATCACTCATGTCCAATTATCATGTCCGAATAGAGTGTTTATGGAGTCGGAATTTTTTGAAAAACTCTATGAGGACATGATAATGGGATATGAGTGTTTTATAATTTCACTTATTTGTATTTTTACTCTCTATTGGGGGTAAAAATATAAATAGGTGAAATTATAAATCACTCATGTCCAATTATCATGTCCGAATAGAAGAACTCGGAAATTTTTGAAGCTAGCTCAGAAATATCAGCAACAACAGCAATACTCTATATATTGGGTGATTTTTTATTGGAAAATGATAAATCCACAACAAAATATGATATTTTCACAACAAAATCGTCATCCTATAGCAACGGTTTTTACCGTCGTTATACATCTATAGAGACACTTTTGTTATGAAAATATCTGTTTCCTTTTCTATTTTGTTGCAGCTATATATATAGTTGGTTATTAACAACAATTTCATTATCACTAATTAAGATTTTTAATGGTAATTAAAAGTACTTGAAGCCAATAATCTTAATTATGGAGTGTTTTTTCAGTACATATGCCAACTCGAGCTAGGTTGAGGTGGGAGGCACAACTTGTTTGAGGCAACATATTAAAATTAGAAGATACTTGGGATCCTTTAGTAAGTTCCAAATTAAATTAGAGATACATTATTAAATTTTTGCCATAAAATTACATGAAATTTCTAATGGACAATAATTACTTATAGTTTAGATCGATTGAGTATTATTGTGCTATTGTTTTACATTTATAGCTCAAATTAGAGACATATATAGAAAAATGGTTTAAATATGTATTAAATGGTAATTTTTTTTGATTTCTACAACTTAAACCTTAATTTTCAATTTTAAGGCATTGATTAAAAGTCTTTAAATTTTTATAAATTAAATCTTCTGACAACCGCGTATAATAATTGATTTGAAGGACATATTTTGAATAATTTCACTCTTAAATATCTTTGAAAGCATTAAAAATTGTAAGCACTAATGTATCATGAAGGAAAAAAAAAAAATATTGGACCCAATATATATATGATCGATATATACCTTAAAAGACTTAGTTTACCAAATTAATTGAAGATCTTGAATATATTTAAAAGTACGTAAAATTATAAATACGTGATTAGTGTTTGACGAAGAAGAAAAAGTTGGAGTCAATATAAACGATATACCCTTAAAACACTTAATAATCGTTTCAGTTTGAATCACGTGACTTATTTCGATAAAAATTGCTAAATTCAATTCGTAGCTAAAATGTTTAATTTATAGAATGCTTGAAATTATAGTTACTTGGAGTACAACATGATTAATTTTCTCATAAAAGGATGGGTACGTATATAATATGACCATATACTACATTTTATGCGCTCGAAGTGTCATAAAATTTTTATGTAAGCTGTAATAGGATTGTGAGTTTTCATTAAAAACAAGAATATTCTTATCTAAATTAAACTTAGAAACACAGTAGTATTAGGGACGAATTAAAAAAAAGTCATATTTTCTTTTGAATGGGAAGTAGTTTAGGTTATATATATATATTCTGTTTGTGCTTTCTCTGCCTAAACTCCACTAAGAGCCATTACAGTACTACTACATGTTATTAAAAATGTTGTTAGGAATTCAAAACCCATGATTATATTGGGGCAAGCAAGGATGATCAGATGGAGCTAGAAACAGTCTATTTAGATAATTCTTCTGTACATAATATACCAACACAAAAGTTCAAAATCTCATATATATACATATATATATATATGAATCAAATACTACCAGACATTGGGGAGAATAAAGTTATACCAAGAAAAGACATCCCTTGAGCAAAATCATGCAGCAGCACTGAGGAACAATGTATTAATCCATTAAACTACTACTTAAAACGAAAATTTGTCCATTAGGAGTTAAAACAAATTTACATGTGTTACTATAACTGGTGAGAATAAAAAAGAAACAATACATGTTATATATATATATAAGTAGAATCGATATTTTAATTTTTCCATGAAATTATTATTTTTTTACAAGTGTCTCTCTCACATAAAGGTTAGTCTATTTACTACTCCCTCCATTCCCTAGTAATAGACTTTTTTAAAAAATGTTCTAATTTACATAGCGTTTGTACTTTTTTAAGAGAATAACTTATTTATTTTCTTATATTAATCCTAGAAATTCTAATAACTCGTATTTCAAGAATTTTTTTTATTATATTAATAGTTTCCAATTTGACGTAGTGATATATTTTACACAACTTTCTATCATCAAAGAATAGTATCTAATTAGTTTCTATATAAGCTTACACCCACGTGGAATGTAATACAGTTATAACACCTCCATCTTATATATAAAGATTGTCGACTTTTTTTTTAGTTTAACAAGGAATTAAAGACAAAGGAGAAACACAAACTGGTTAATATGTATAATTCAAGAATAATAATATATCCTTGAGAATAAAAATCTTAGCAGTACCCAAATTTGCATTTAGCTTGATTCAATGTTTAGCATGTTACTCCTAAAAAAATGTTCTACAACAAGAATGGTCAAAGTAAGAATGGAGGTGGGGTTGATGAAAGGAGCTCATCAATAGCTATATATATATATATATATATATATATATATATATATATATATATATATATATATATAAATTGAAACAAGTTTTATCGTGTATAGTGTTGGAAGGAATAAGTGTGTCAGTCGGATCATATATCATAAATAAATATATACAATGGGTAGGGCTTATACACCGTCCAAAATTAAAATTAATATAATTTATTTTATTTGTAAAAAATAGAAAATAATATGATTAACAATATATATTACTTAGATAGTTTAAAATTTTCATGATTATATTGTCCAATACTAAATTATTTCGTGAATCATATTAATTATTTTTTTAAAAATTGAAAAATTCTCAAATTAATTTTAACAAAATTAATATTAATTCTGTGATCTAAAACAAAGAAAGTAGTATGTATATACCATATTATTAGTGCTTCCTGACAAGGCCACAGCCCACAACTTTTCTTCCCTCCCTAATTATAAAGTTTCTTACGGTTAGAGATTATTCTTCTTCAACACAATCACCCTTCTCTCTCTTCTTTTTCACTTTAAATATATATATATACACACACTCAGGATCAGGTTCGGACGCCCGGACCGAGCTACCGTCCGAAATTCTTAAACAAAAAATATTATTTATTATTATTAGTAGCGGACCCTTAGATAGAGATGTATTTGTCTGAATAGTGTTATAATAATTATTTATATAATATATATATATATATATATATATATATATATATATATATATATATATATATATATATATATATATATAGATATAGAGTTCGGTTCCTGTCCGGACGCCCAGACAAAGCTAAAATGCGAATTTTTGTTATATGTATCCAAATCACACCCAAAACACTGTATTATGAAAAATTTTCAGTTCCAAAAAATATTATACATTTTTTATTAGTTGTTTTAAAAAAAAAGCAAATAAATAAATAAATAAAATCCGCATTTTAGCTTTGTCCGGGTGTCCGGACAGGAACCGAACTATATATATATATTAAATAAATAATTATTATAACACTATTCAGACAAATACATCTCTATCAGGGTCCGCTACTAATAATAACAAATACTACCTCCGTCCCACAATAAGTGCTTTTTTAGGCTTAACATTTTTTCCCAAAATAAGTGATGTGTTAGAATTCCAATACAATTTTTACAATATTTTTTCATATGTGCCCTTATGCAACCAATTATATTTATTGGGAAGTTGAAAAGTTGAAGAAAGAGAAAGAGAGATCAAAAGGCAATAAAAAGAGTCTCAAACAAAACAAAGAAAGTATATTAAGAGTATTTTTGTCATTTTAACTTGTGTATTGGTATGTGTAATTTAAGCTAAAAAAACACTTATTATGGGACGGAGGTAGTAATACTTTTTGTTTAAGAATATGGACGGTTCAATTTTTCTATGAATAAATATATTGTTCAAATACTATCATAACAATTACTACTTGTATACTAGTATAATTTTTGATGATCAGCGAATCCCAAAGTCATAAATGATATACTTTCTCTTCTTCTATACTCCTCGAACTACAGACAAGCACATTCACTCACATAGTACATGGTAAGAGTACTACTCCAGTAAGTATGATAATGGAACTGGTGCCATCACTAACATAGTAACATGTGCATGCTCTCCCTCTCTCAATCTCTCTTTCTATGTAACTTCCCAACAATATGCATGATTAATTAAATAAGATGCTCCCCTTTTAAGAAAATTTAAGAACTCAGCCGCTTCTGTTAGTCAGCTCCTTTTCTGTCCCCAGGCTGCTATATACTTGCAAACCCTAATTCTCTCTCCTCTCTTTCAGCCTCTCTCTCTCTCTCACCAGTTATTTACCTGAGTGCAAACGTACAAACCCTAATTTTCTGACCCTATTGAGATTTAGGCTAGCTATAAAATGATTAACCCTAGTTGCTACCTGTGATATAAAAGCTCAGATTTCAAAACAATTCAACATTTAATACTATTATGAGCAATCTAATAACATTTTAATTTTTCAGAATAATACTCCCCCTCATACCTTAAGTAGGATTTAGCAAAATACCTTAAGTAGGATTTAGCAAAATACGGGTATAATCGAATTATCGAATTGAATCGAAATAATTTAATCGATTTTTTTTGATAATTCAGTTATTTTTAACAATTCGGTTATATCCGATTTCATTTTCGATTTTCAGTTTCGGATTTAATTTTTGTTTTTTTTTGTTATTTGGTTAACCAAATATCCGAAATAGAAAAAGAGCTTAAAAATTATAATCTCTCTCTACATCTCAGAAGTTCTAATCTCTCATCTCTTGATTCTCATCTCGAAGACTCGACTCTCATCTCTTACCTCTCGCCCCAAATCGATCTCTCAGCTCTTAGATCAGATCTTAGATCTCTATTCTCTCATCTCTCGCCCCTGCCCTGACCCTCGGATCTCTCACTCTCTGCCCTATTGCATTTGCCCTAACCCAAAAGCCAAAACTCCAGTCTGGCAGTCCGCTCCGCCTCCGACGGACCAACTTCTGATCTCCTCCGACGACCTCTATCTCCGAAGTCCGAGGTATTTACTTATATTTCCCTCTACTGTTTGGTTGCTTTAACTTCCTTACAAAATTAATCCCTTCGTTCTGAAAATAATTCGTAAAATAATCCCTTCGTTCTGAAAATAAGAAATTCATAAGAGATCAACCATGTATTATATACTTCTTGTGAAAAGTTATCCTCTGTGACACCGACTAGAACTAGAAGTATGTGGTATAGAAACTTGAAAATTGATGACCTCTGTTAATGGCCTGCATGTTGATGACCTGCTTCTCCTGTGCTGCAGTTATGGTCTTGTGGAATTAGGAAATTATGACTGCTGCTGCGGTGCTTCACTGCTTCTGTTGTTCTGCTGTTATATTTGTGTTTCACTACTTCAGCCTTCAATGCCTAGAATTTGTGAAATCATGTTTGCAAACTATTAAATTCGGTTATTATCCGAATAACTAATTCGGTTATCGTATATTTCGGTTAATAGTTCGGATACTTAAAACAATTGAATTTCGATTTTTGATTATAATCGAAAAACTAATTCAATTCGAATAATAACCGAATGCTCACCCCTGACCTTAAGAGTCCCATTTATCTGTTGTTCTGAAAAGAATCTATTTTCTTTTAATAATAGTATAATTAAAATGAGACTGAATAGAGAGAGTATAATGTGACTAATGTCCATCATTTATATGTATCTCAGACAATTGTTTCAATAATTAAATATTTGATTTAACCAAGAGAGACAGAGAAATACGAAAGCATATACTTTCGTACCTGAGTTATATAACCATAATACCAATGAGATTCTCTAATATCATCCTAAAATAATTGAGATTTGAAAAAAAAAATTGTCATTTGTTTGATGATAATAAAAAGAAATATCAAAAATTTGAGTGAGGCAAAAGTTAGAGTAGCTACTTTCAAAATACTTCATCTATTCTATAATAATAATTTTAGATTCATGCACATAAATTAATTAATTAAAAAAGTCATTTAATACTATTCTTAAATAATTAAAATTTGTGTAAAATTTTATTATTGTCCCTATATATGAAAAATTTGGAACTACTAATATAAATGGGAATTTCTTAGAAGATGAGATATTCGAAGGATAATATAGAAAAATAAATAATTTATTCTCAATAGAAAAGTACTTCCTCCGTTCCTTTTTCATTGACGTTTTAGGAGAAAACACAAAATTTTAAAAATTCAATTAATGTGTTGTTTGATTGATTAAAATAAGTATAAAATTTAAATATTACCCTTCAATATTCATTGAAATAAAGGAAAGATAAACAAACTAAGGAAAAAATATGGTAAACTAAGTCAATAATATTTTCTTGAAATCTACAAAATACGAATAAAAACAAACAAATTTTAACAAAAAGAAAAGAAATGACTGGAGGGTGAAAGTCAAAGTCTAAAAGAGGATTAGTGATCACTTAATTATTTCTCTCCTTTATCACAATTCTGTTGTTAACGCCATGATTCGTCTGCTTGTCCAATCATCAAATAGTGAGCTAAATCTTGCATTGAAAATGAAGAAACACACTGAGGAGCCTGACAGCCGGCGTAGTCGAGAAATAGCTCCAGTGTGAGAATAAGTATAGGCTGGAGAATGTTAATAATGGAGGCACGTTATAGCTCTAGTGTATTAAATAGATAAAGTATCTTTACCTGTAACATAAGGTTATGTATTTATAGCTTATTCACACTGTCTCAACACGCCCATCCCCCGAGTAGGAATATGACTCCTTATTACGCTAGTTACCATACTTAGATGGGTTTTAATCTCCTTTAAAATGGGAGGTTGAAATCAATCTGAACTGCACAACCTTCACAATTGAATGAGATTTGGTTTCCTTAAAGGTAGGAAGTCAAATCGAAAAAGGGAATCAAAAGTCAACTAGGACTGTAAATTCCTTATAATGTCAAGCCTCCTGACTGGAATATATTGCCACGTGCTATTGCCCACTAAATTATACGGGTGTCGACGTCGGGAAAAATCTTTGGTGATCCCCCTTTCCCTACGTGTTTCTACCCTTGTTTGTTTTTCATTTGTTTGATCTGAAGGGTGAATTTTTTAGGAAAAGGCCGACATACAATGTCGACGATTTGAAAAGTTTTATTTTATAAAGTCGCTAGTTGGTATGTTTGAAATGGTTCTACCAACTCAATCGAGTTTTATCTGAAAAGTTTTGCAAGTAGGCCTAATTACTGCACTCTGTTTAACTTGGCCTTGGAAATCGAGATTCATAGAGTTCGGGGGTTTGATTAAGCGGGGGGAAGGTGTTAGGCACCCTCCGACTTCCATGAAACACGGTTACCACGTCTTTTTAATTTTCCTATTTTATTTGCAGTGTGTGTGCTTGCAGTAATTGGGCCTACGTGCTTTATTTAGAAGTAGTGTTGTGCTTCGTTGGACCTATATACGAAGGGTTTGATTTAATAAAAAGTCCATTTTTAAGCAGGATATGAAAGTGATGTTTTGGAAGATGGTTTTCAAACCCTTTCGCTAACATAGGAATTGAACCCTTTTGATACTTCCGTTTTTTTTTTCTGCATTCGGCTGATTTTGATTTTATTCTCGGGATGCGAAGTATCCTCGACCAAATAATATATATACTAGTGTCGGGCTCCTTATGGGCATGAAAGCCATCGAAGTGACTCGAGCACTACAAACCACAATTAACTATGCCGAGACCTTATGGGCATGAAAGCCATCGAAGTGACTCGAGCACTACAAACCACAATTAACTATGCCGAGACCTTAAGTTCACATTCCTTTTTCCATATCTTACATAGATACTTTTATTTAGAGGTATGAAAGGTTCTTTTTAATATAAGTGTTGGGTTGCATTGGTAGAGTAAATGTGACTATTCTGGTGTTCACATTTAAGACATTTATAAAAAGCTTGAATAACAACACCATTAGCATATACTATTCTAGCAAATTAAGAGATACTTGGAGCATCACTTTGAACAATTTAAAGCTAATGTAGAGGTATAGATAAACAATAGTAATGGTTATCAACTGATAAAGTATCAACTACAAATTCATTACAATTTACCATCCCAAACACTAGTTAAACCCTTATGTCACAAACCTTTGATAGAAAATATTGAGGAAAGTACAAGAATGATCACCTCTTGATCAAGTGCTTTGAGGTACCAATAATTCGTAATAACAAAGATTAATAATTCAACCAAGGAACTTCAAATGTTAAAATAAAATATGAGACTAAACTAATATATGTCTAATGAATAGAATGCAAACATATTGCAACAAAGACATATTCATATGCACAAAGACAGATTCATAGGGATATATAGAATATTTGTTTTACTAATGAAAAATAATCTTTTAATTTTCTGGTATTTTTTACTACTTTTGCATCTATTCGTTATTGTTTTGGTCTTATTATATTGGAAATTTGTATATTTCTCTTGGGTTGTGTCTTGGATGCCTATAAATAGCCATATATGCATGCCCTCGTGCATGTGGATAGTCTATATTATAGGAGACTCTGGCAAAAAATTTTCGTTGGTTGGGTAACTGAACAGAGGCGTATATTTATATTACACCTACGTATATGCAAAAAAAAATGAAGTAGACTTGTCCCAATGCATATGCAGATCATGTATGATGCAATGATTCATGCACAAACCCCTAGGAATCTATTGTCTTTAGGCTGGTATAGATGTCAGTTAAAATATGTAGGGTGACATATGACCAAACCTCATTCTAATTTAAGATCCACAACAATATATCATGCCTTTGGGTAGTTGATCTCGTGTTGTGTAAATTTTTTTGGTATGTATCCTCATTTCGTTACCAAATAAGCATTTATTATGCACATTCATGTGATATATGTACATATACATATTTATGTATTTATAAGCACCATAAATGGCATTGGGCTGAATTGTAAATCTCTAACCAGGGGAATACAATAATTCTTGTCAAAATAGGTACCGTAGTATCATGGACCTCTATTCAGACCGTAGTTGGATGAGACGACGAAAGTCAAGTGTCCATATATATAGGTGCCCAGACTGTGTGAGAGCGATCTGTCAAAATCGTGATCTTCTTCGTATACTGGGCGGGCATCTGCAGTCTCTGAGTCCTGATGAGTTAGCAAATGCAGTGGCGGCAGCAGCATGACATCAAGATGGCGACGAGGTAATCTAAGTACTTACTACAATCAAATTAATCACTTATACATATACATATATAGTGTTGTGTTTTAATTACTTCTATTCAAATAATTCCTATTATTTTATTTTCCCTCACTTTACTTTGCATAAGTCATACCAGTATCAACATATATACTATATATGTAACATGTTTTATTCTTTTGTTAATTATAGGGTCATACTAATTTGGAAGATGATGCATGAAGGGCTAGGCTTGTTTTCTATATATTTAATGTCTTATACTTTTATATTCATTATTTGGGCGACTGTATGTTACTTAAAGATGACATTTGTATATATTTATTCAGGTTCATATTGGTTTATACTTAGTTTATATAGTTTATATTGTGTTGGTTTATGTTTTTGGATATGGATGGATGTTTATATAGACTACTTATAACATGTGTTGGGATATAAAGCTGGATATATGTTTATATATACTGCTGTGTGTTGGGATATAAAGCAGGTACAAAACAGGTACATTTTATTTTGGAAAATCCACAAAACAGGGATTTTTTTAAATTAGGTATCAGCGATCGCATGCGGTCGCTGATACCTATCGGCGACCGTTGATGGCTTAAGGGTGTTAGCGACCGACTGTGGTCACTAATGATGGTTGCTAACACGTGGGCCACATCACCACTGAGACCTGACTTACAGTGACTCAGCTTAGCGATCAATTTTGTCGCTATAGGCAATCGCTGATATATCGGTAGCTAATAGTGGTCGCTGGTGTCCACCCAGTGACCAGATTATGTGCAACCATTATCAGCGACCGTAGTCGATCGTAGATGTAGATCAGTGACCAAATGCGGTCGGTGATGGGCAGTCGCAGATAAGCTTTTTTTCTTGCAGTGCCTCCAAGGTACCGTCAACAGAATGGTCGATGGATTTGCTATCCGACCAAGCCTGGCTTTATAGCCATAAATGTAAGTTTGAACCCATTATCTTCATATAAAACTTAGTAAACATAACTTTTTACTAACTTCCTTCCATCTGCAGCTCTTATTCTTAAACCACAAATAACCATAGAGGTCAGTTAATCATCCGCCGATGTCGCACCAGCTGAAGACACCCTTAAACTCGCCAAAGAAGTTGCTCCCAAATCGAACCAACCAACCAAACCGTCTAGAGAAATAAACCTTCAATCTAACCAACGAAATGAACCCACTATCCTAGTAAAACTAATTTATGTCATCCTGATGCCACCACCACCCCTTATCACCGACCTACGACCTCTATCCCTACACTGACACCACCTCCTACTGAGAAGAGCCCCTTGGATATGACAATCGTAGAAAGGAGGACTCTGCTCAAGAAGAAAAGAAATTTGGTGAAGGCATCTTCCAAAACACCTTTCACCAGACCACCCATACTGGTCATACCTGAACCTATCCATGAAGCCACCGACGTCGAACCCCCACAACAAAATACACCCAAAGCCATACCTAAAAAAAGATAAGAGCCTGAAGGTCCAACCTCCGACCCCCTACCAAGAAACCCCACATAGAAACACTTCCTGAACCTCAATTACAACAAACATCCCCATAACCGACCGACTCCCCTACTACCTCTGCCCAAGCACTAGAGGCTCTCGCCATAATGATGCTATAGCCTGACGACCCAACGGATTATTCATTCGAACTCTACGAGAACTTTGTCATCCCCAAAGACGATGACTGATTCGATGAACACCCTTTAATAATTAATATGTGTCAATGCCATATATCAGGGTCGGGTAACCACAACCACATATACTAGTTGTCCTAGATACCTTTCTACTTCATTCAATTCTGAATAAAAGATTTCATATTTCGGTTTAACGATGCACTAGCTCGAACTCTAAGTCGATTGTCCAAAATAACCGCCAAAGAGAAAGAGTTGGAATCCGACGTCGCTCGTATCCAGATTAAAGTTCAAGATATGATGTCTGACCTCAAAAAGAAACAAAGTTAACATGCCAACACCACCTTCCACTGTCAGTAGCTGATGCTCAAACTAAAGGCAATAAAGTGGCAATCCTTCGAGATAGCCGAAAAAAGAAAAAAGCACTTGGTGGATTGAGTCGAACTAAGGGAGAAGAACAAAAAACTAAAAAGCACAGTGGCAACCTTTCAAATCCAGGTCAAGGATATGCATACGAAGATGATGAACCTGATGAGAGCTGGCGAGGCGTTGGAGAAGGACTATGCAGAGCTCAAAGCCCAAGGTCCTCCATTGACCGCAGCTGCCAAATAACAGTTCATTGTTGAGTACAAAACATCTTTCGAACTAGCAGAGGCTGTCATGAACCAGTTCATCGAATGCTACCAAAGCACAAGGAAAAAGTACAAAGAAAAGATGTTAGCAGCCGACCTTGGCCCAGTGTTCTTGAATCCTCGGACGAAGAAGATGATGTCGAAGAACTCCCCCAACCTTCTAAATAATTTATTGTACTTTGTTTGTTTGGTTTTTTGAACTTGTAAAGAATCCATATGTACGAACTTTTGAATTCAATGAAAATAGTTTTCGCAAACATGAATCAAACAATTATACTAACTTCATTGATAAATTGATAAGATTACATAACTTGTAAAAATGAAACTACATATCTTATTGGTAGTATTTACGAAGTCGGTCTAAATGCCAAGTATTCTTTATGTCAGTTATCTATAGCCCAAAACCAATAAGTACCAGGCTTCGACACTTCAATAACTTTATAAGGACCCTCCTAGTTAGACATAAGTGTTGGGAATTGCATATTCAAATTTGATGTTGAAAGTAAATATAAATGCTTAAGTGTAAAGTCCTTCAATGATCATATGTACAAGGACTTAGATGATAGATCAAAATTGTTAGGTTGATATGAGCTTTAATATTTATCATTTATGTAAATAAATGTATAAAAGAAAAGATCAAAACTTTTAGGTTGATCTATTTGAGTTGTAAAAGTTAAAGCCTTAACAGAATCGTAGTCTGTCAAAGGTAGCATACAGAAGACAAGACAGAATCGTGGAGCTTAAATGAAGATGTCCAGAATCGTAGTCTGCCAAGAGAACTAAGTCTGCAGAGGCCAAGGCAAGATTCGTAGAGCTTAAGTGAAAGTATCAGAATCGTAGTCTACCCTTGGAAGCCACACTGAGAATCGTGGAAAAGATCCGAGCGCCTGTCAAGCTAAGTCAAGAAACGCAGTGTGCTCTCAAAAATGTGGAGTCTGCAAGACAAAGGAATCATAGTCTGCTGAAGAGCTTAAGAGAAATCGTAGTGTTCTCTACGATTTAGTCTGAGTCAAGCTTGTGCAAGCCAACACACAACGATTATAGGACAATGACCATAATCGTAGTGTTCCTCCAGTCAGCATCAAAGTTCGTAGTTCTGAAGAAGGGAGGAAGATCAACAAATGAAGAAAGGCTTATAGCCATTGACAAATTGATGGTCCCAATGATTCTATATTCATCCTTAATGCAAATCGAAGAAGCGTATTGAAGAAGCTAAGGAAAGGACTAAACCACCTGCTGAAAATATCTTTTCAGGTGTTAGGTGAGATTGTAGTCTCCTGTGTCAGTGGGCCAGTCGGCAGTGCAACAAGAAAGCAGGATGTCAACATCAACTGCACAGAAACGTCTGAAGCATTTAATGCTGCAACGGGAGCATTCAAACAGAAACATTTTGAATAACTCTTTTATAAGGAAATCAGACAAGGATTCAGACTAAGCAAGCAAGATACAAAGAAAGAAAAGATAGCTCAAAAAGCTCAAGAGTACTCAACGAAAACACTCTACGATCCTGAAAGAAGGAAAGCTTGCTTCGCTACTCAGTTCTTCAGAACTGATGCTTAATTACAACTGAGTAGCACACCCCAGAATATAACTCTCAATCCAAGGTGTACCAAGTCAGAAGGACTTGAAGAGTTCTAAGTGAACTAAGAGAAGTTCCAAGATTGTTGATCTTGAAGAGTTCTAAGTGAACTAAGAGAAGTTCCAAGGCTGCTGGCTTTGAAGAGTTCTAAGTGAACTAGAGAAGTTCCAAGGCTGGCCTTGAAGGAATCTAAGTGATTCAAGTTGTAAGAGATATCCTTAGTGGATTTCCTACTCGTGGAGTAGAAGAGTGGACTTGGAGCCTTGTGTGCTCTGAACCACTTAAAAACTCTGTGTCTCATTGTCTCTCATTAACTGTTATAACTGATGTATCTATTATAACTGTTATTACTGCTTATTTAACTATCATTGCATTATCTTTAAGGGGAACAAACATATATTCCGCTGCTGTCAGTATATTCAATACTGATAAGTATTTTAAAATAAAGAATTTTTAAAATACCTATTCAGCCCCCCCTTCTAGATAACTATTGTGCCTTTAGGAACTAACAATATGTTTTCCTGTGCTTTGGGGAGTAGAAGCCCCAGCTTCCCCAAGCACCAAATTGCCAACCTCGAACCTCTTCTGTTTAATATTCGGTTGTAATGTTGGGCAGTTCTACGTTAATAGATAGCCAACCGTACCATTACAGAATTCCTAACCTCATCTAACAAATCCAAGTTGAACATGCCCCTTATTATTATACAACTCCTTATACTTACTGAGCCAAAGTGATGGTGATCCGATCTCTACAAGTATAAAGGCATCAATCCCATAATCTAACCGAAAAGGTGAATCTCCTGTTATTGTCCGAGGAGTAATTCGATAATCCCACAAAATGGTAAGTAACTCTTTCGTCCATTGACCCTTGGCTTCATCTAACCTTTTCTTAATACCATTTAGCAAGGTTTGATTTGTCACCTCCACGTGTCCATTAGATTGAGGATGCGCCACAGATGTCGTTCAATGTTGGACATTCAGTTCTGTCAAGAACTGCTTGAATTTGGCACCCATAAACTATCGCCCGTTATCCGACATCAGAACTCTTGGGATACCGAAGCAGAAGACCACCGATTCCTTACAGAACTTCAAACAATCCTGTTTAGTAATCTTCCGAAGGGGTTTAGCCTTCACCCACTTGGTCATATAATCGATAGCTACTTCCATGAATCTTAGTTAACCCTTAGCCTTTGGCAACAGACCCAAGATGTCGATTCCCCAAATTGCAAATGGGATCGAAAACAAAAACAAAGACAACTCCTCAGGAGGCTAATAAGGAATAGGATTGTTCAGCTAACACTTGACACATTTATTCACATAGTCCATAGCTATCTAAAATATAGTCAGCCAATAGTGTTGGGTTTGTAAAATTCGTGAACACAATCAAATTGCATAAAAATAGCGGAAGCATAGTAAATCAGAGTTTTAAAATTTTACAAACCATATACCTAGATCATCATTTATGCACAATTATTAATTAAACGAAATAGATGGAGATTAGATTCATACCCTTGAAGATTCTAGCTTTCTCAAGTACGAGTTCAACTCCAAATCTTTTTCGCGTTCTACTTGAATCCACCTGGTTGATTCCTTTCTTTGATCAACGTTAGCCACCCAAGTGTTTGACCTCTAGAGGTGATCCACCAAGAAAGAACAAGAATTCAAGAAGAATGGTGTTTGGTTAAACCCCAATTTCTATCTCTATAGAATTATGTGTACTCTCCCAACTCTTGAAAAGATCATTAACCTCAAATCAAAATAAGACTCCTCTTATTTATAGATGTAGGCAACCCACCTAAAGAATTTAGGATTAGGGTTTCATATTAATTAATTAAACTCCTTTAATTAATTAGGTTTCCCAATCCTATTGGGAATAACTAATTAAACTCTTTAATTAATTAGCCTCCTAATCTTATTAGGAATATATATATATGAGAGAGTATCTTATTAATTAATTCTCAAACTCCTTTAGGAATTAAATAATAATAATAATAATAATAATAATAATAATAACAATAATAAGACTCCTCTTATTAATTTATATTTAATATTTTTAAAATATTAAATAATAAATATTAAGCTATTTGATTTACTCTATCACCATAGATTAAATTAAATATACTTAACTTATTATTATGATTATACCATTTGCTTCTTTAATAAATATTCTTCCTTTTATGGTGTGACCCTTTAGGTTCTCCATATTAAATCGGTTGTGAATAAATCAATTATAACAATTCTAATCTTATTTAAATAAATAAAATAAATTAATAATTTATTTAAATAAATAATATTTATTTTACAATAAGAATAAGCCTCCTTAGCGATCGACGACTTTCCAGATAATATATATTTCAACATTAATCATAAAAGAATATTTGAGTAAATAGTTACCATATAATTCAATCATTTCACCATACAATGTCCCAATTAAATATAAGTCATGAAATTACTGTCAAGACTTATTTTATTTAATTATATGTATTTTGATCCTTAAATGCACAACTCCAAATAATGCAAATTAGAAACTCTTTTCTAATTTTATTCCACCTTGGCCAAGGATTCCTAGGTTGTCATTTATCGAATCACATAGAACATATCTCTTCTTTTACTAGAAGTGGTAGATTCTTTATTGATCATTCATTATCTCCATATATAAGTTATTACACCCAAGCATACCCTTTGATATACCCTAAGTGTCTTAAGGGATATGTCAAAGTATAAATTATCATACACAAGATACTATGATGATCTCAAGTCTAAGGATCCCTTGTACTACTATCACTACAGGAATTCCTATTGACAGATAAGTAAAACTCCATTAGGTATTCCTTAGCGAGCCACGTTCAGTGAACTTATTCTCCAATAAGCACCTACATACTTGCTTTAGTGTCTCCACACAAATGATCATGAGATCAATCATCCTCATCTAATGAGCGAGTAACGTATGTACCAATCTATCCGGATTCACTAATCCCCTTTTTAGTAATCCAACGATTGGGAACTATTTTAGTTTTAAGCGATCTAAGAATTTAGATCTCATTAGCATGATCATCATCATGATTCTAAAAGCATTGCTTAAAACTATGGGTTTATCACATATTATAAAAACAGCACCATGTAGATAATTAAATGCCTTTAATTAAATAATTCTTTTATTAATAAATGAATAAGATTGTTACAAAGTATATGCTTTATCATCAAACATGATTGGCTTGTTTGCATACTACTTTCAATCTCCCACTTGCAGTAAAGCCAATCGCCATAGTATCTAATACCCTTCTTCTCTAAGTGACGATTATCCTGTTGATGGATAAACTTTCGTAAATGGATATGTAATGTTGTTCTTGAGAGTTCACCATCTCTATAATGACTTCTCCTCTTTCAATTATTTCTTTAATCAAATAAAAATGTCGCAACATATGTTTGGATCCAAGATGAAACTTAGGAACTATTCCTAGTTCTGTAATAAACTTTTAATCCGAAACATCAACTTACAGCTTCATTTACAGCTATATACTTTATCTTTATCACTACAGAACAACTCTTTGTTGTTTGGAACCTTTTCAATTCACTGCACCACCTTTCAAGGTAACGACTTACCCTAAAATGGATTTGTTGTCGTCTTGGTCAGTCTGAAAAAAAACCTTGAGTCTGTTTAGTCCTCTAGTTAATTCAGACCCATCATGAATCATGATTACATCCTTAGTGTCGGTTAAGTACTTTAAGATATTTTTCACTGTCTTACAATGATCTTCTCCAGAATATGACAGATCACCATCAGGTTTCGTACATTTCATTACTTATATGATAGTGACTCATGCGATCTCTCTTTTATTGAGGATAATTTTAGAGAGATACACTCCATGTCTCATCATCATGAGACCTCTCTTGGAGTTTGTCATGCTAAACACTTTTAGCATCGACTGAATATACGTTCCTTGGGTCAAGTATAGCCTAGCATCCTTATAAATCTATCTATATAGATTTATATCCCTAATTTAGGACGTTCTACCCAAATCATTCATGGAGGAATGTTTAGACAACTTTATCTTTACTAATTATAGCACTGTTATGTCATTCCTTATTAGAAGTATATCAACATATAATACTAGGAATGTCACAGCGCTCCCACTGACCCTTTTGTACACACTAGGTTCATTCTCTTTTTTGATAAAATCAAATCCTTTTTTACTGTCTCATCAAAATGAATGTTCCATCTTTGAGAAGCTTGCTTCAATCCATAAATGGATTGTTGTAGCTCATATACATGATTTACTTCAACCATTGAAACAATTCCATCTGTCTGTATCATACATACATTCTCCTCTAATAATATATATATTTGAGGATGGGTGTCTCCACGTCTATTTGCCAAATTTAGTAATAATAAGCTACAACCGCAAGTAAAATTTGAATGGTCTTGAGCAATGCTTCAAAGATCTATTTTTGGATTTTATGGTTATCTACCATTTCTCTGAATGTCTACAACTCTTAGCCTTATCGTATATAACTCGATCATCATCCTCTATGATTCGTACCTCATCATCATCATCTATGATGAATGCTTACCTCTCAGGTATCTTCGGTACTATTACAAATTTACGATTCAGTTGTGGTACAATAGGTCTATCTACAGGTTCCTCATTTTAACGAATAGTGATTTGTAGTTCTTGAACTCCTTCAAGATCTGTTAACCTCCCACTAGCCCTTTAATGATAAACACTTTTATCTTAGAAGGAAGCGTGTTTCGCAACAAACACCTTTTGCTAAGTAGGATTATAGAACATATACCCTAAACTTACTTTAGGATGTCCCACAAATCTGTACTTGTCAAATCTTGTCCAAAGCTTATTCTTTTGAAACCTTTTCACATAAGATAGACAACCCTTTATCTTAACATACTTAAGATTAAGAATGCTCCCTGTCCATAACTCTTATGAAGTCTTGGGGACGGATTTTGAGGTTACCTTATCGTTGATATGCAGCCATTTCTCAAGCATTTCCCTAGAATGATACTGGAATGTCGGTAAAAATCATTATGGACCGCACCATGCCCAATAAGGTATGATTTTTCCTTTTAGATACACCAATCGATTATTGTGTATCAAGAAGTGTCCATTGTACAAAAACCATTTAAGATGATCTTAAAACTTATTGCACAAGTATTTATTCCTCGATCCAATCGAAGAATCATAATATCTTCCCAATTAGTTTTACTTCTGAATTCTTTGAACCTTTCAAATGATTCAGACTTGTATTTCATCAAATACAAATATTCAACTCTTTGAATGATCATTTCCTTTTCTTTTACTAGTTTGTTCAATTTAAAATTATTTTCATGTAAGTCAAGTATGTAAATTCCATTTAGTAAATTGTTAATTATTTAAACTAATGGACTTGCTCGTAGGCGGCGCTAAACAATAAATTCCTACAGTTAATGGACCAACCTTTGCTCCATTCCCACACCCATAAAGACTTTCCCTTGTTTAGCTTTCTACTTCTACTTGGTCCCTTCATAAATCTGTATTTATGAGAGTCATAGCCGGTATCCAATACCCAAGTAGAAACTTTACTTATTGAAAGATATATTTCAATCATTAACAAAACTTTATATGTAACCGAAGTTTCACTAAGCCTCTTCTGGTTAGCCTCTGCAAGATACTTCTCGCAGTTTCTATTCCAGTGTCCAGGCTTAATGTAGTGGAAGCAAACTACTTTATTATCCGTATCAGTTTTGTTCTTATTATTCTTTGTATTTGCCTTTCTATTTACCTTCTTTGAATCGTTCTTCTTTTCAGAAGATCCTTTGGCCTCTATCAGTAAGACTTGGTCTTTCTTGGTTGAAAAGTGACTCTTAATAGTTTTCAACATGTTTAAGAAAATCATAGAGGCTGACATCTAGCTTGTACATTTGAAAATTCACAATAATTATGAGTAGTCTAGGAATGAGTGCAAGATCGAATCTTCCATCCATGACAAACTCTTGTTATCCTAATTGTTCAATCAAATTGATCATTTTTAGGACATGTGTCTTTATTGTAGTACCATCGGTCATTCTAGATTGGAAGAACTCCTTAGATATCTGATATCTATTAGTCCTACTTTCCTCACCATTCAACTCTTTGAAGTGTAGAAATATAGTAGGAGCATTCATAGTTTCATACTGATGCTGAAGTTCGTTACTCATGGATGCGAGCATGATGCATTGAGCCAACTATGCATTATCTTGCTACTTTCTAAAAGTAGCAATTTCTTCCTAAGAGGCATAGTCTACAACCATTGTAGGGATAGGCGTATTAAGGGCATAAGATAGCTTTTCAGCCATGAGAACTATTCTCAAATTTTTTAACCAATCCGTTTAATTCGGTTCGGTTAATTAGCATCTAATATGCTACGCAGTGATAGTAATTAAGACACTATAAAATTTTGTAAATAATTTTATAATTAACAACATTATAGCATACATTCTTTTATTAATTATCAAAATAAATTAGATCTTGTTTTAAATTGGTATCTCCTACTATTTTCATCAAACTATATTACCCTCAAAATATATAGTTCAGCAAATCGAATTAAAGATTTGCTAGTGAGAATAAGGATTCCATTTCAAATGTATATAGCCTTGTGGTGACACAACAAACTATATATAAATAAATAAGTAGACAACTCTTGTCAATTACATCATCATATAACTCCTTTTGCCTCTTAGATTATTTTGATCAAGTGGTGGCACATCCGAATCAAAATTATCTAAGTTAAGTCCAACCTAACACTTTCATATGTTAAAAAGAAACACACTATCCTTGTGGTGACACAACAAAACAACATCGTTCAGTCTATTTATAAGCATTAAATGTGATAAAATAATATCTTAAATATTTAATACTTGCCGTGTGGTAACACAACAAACTCATATTAAATATTTATTACTCTATTAATTTTATCATGCTAGAAGGCGACGTTCGATATTTCAAATATCTTTGAACGCTTGGGACTTAATATAAATTTTTTGAGGGGTTTGTTATTATTGTCTCATCTTGTTTAGCACGCATGCACATATATATATAAAATACACGTCATATTAATTGACATGCGAAGCATGTTGCATAATATATAATATATATAGTATAAGCATGCATATAGAATACTATATTCTACCCAGATTGATTATGGACTTTATTCTAGTTTGGTTCACTAGAGCCACCAAGTGAACCAAAAGGTTAAACCTAGGGTGCAAGAATTAAATTTAAATATAACTATTACATTTAAATCACGGGCTCCATTACAAACGGGTCTTTATATGTTCCTTGCTCCTTGATCTCCAATTCTTCAAGTAATTCTAACTAATCCTATTATATAAACTATTTACAATAAATAGAAACCTTGATCAACAATCAAGGGAAAGTACATAGAAGGGAGATAGAAATTACATCAAGAAAAATTAGAGAAGACGAGGTACGCAAATCCCATTTATAAAACTCATACATTCAAGCATCCAACTAAAATAAAATCCAATCATATTGATCAATAGTTCATAATCAACCCCATTTATTATCATACACATCAACATATGCATCAATAAATAAAACATTCATCTCATGAATAATAAACTATCAATATATACATTGATATCAATTTAATGGGCAATTTTAGTTAACATAAAATTCAATTCTGAATTAAAATAAACTTTTTTATTTTAATCCAAATTAAAATAAAAATAAACCTTTTATTTTAATTTATCTATTTTTGAATAAAATAAATTCTTTTATTTTTAATCAAATTATTTAATCAAAATAAACTCCTTTATTTTAATTAATATGGAATCCAATTTCAAGTCAAAATAAACTAATTTATTTTAACTTTTAAAACTATTATGGAAAAAATAAAATATATGAAATCCAATTTCTTATTAAAATAAACTCCTTTATTTTGATTAATATGAAATCATATTTCATATCTAAATAAACTCCTTTATATAAAGAAACATAGAATCCCTTTCCTAATCACAAATAAACTCCTTTATTTTAGGAAACAAGGAATTCAATTTCATCTCTAATTAGTTATCATGGAATCCAAATCCAACTCTAATTAGTTAGCATGAAATAAAATTCTAATAAAAATAAACACTTTATTTTAATCCAATTATAAATAAAAATAAACTACTTTATTTAAATTTAGAATTACTGAAAAAACATTTTTATTTTAATTAAATTTCAAATCAAAATAAACCTTTTATTATAATATGAAAAAAAAATTCAAATTCTGCGTTGTCGAGTTTGTATTGAAAATTGGCGCTGCGGCGCTTGATTTGTGCTGTGATGCGGCGTTGCTGGGCAAGGAAAATTTTCAAGTTCGCGAATTCTGCAGTTTTCTCCCAAAAATATGATTTTTTTTGCTAATAATTATGCCCAAAAAAATTGTTATAAACATATATCAACATACATATCAAATCTGAACAACTAATAACTTGCATAAAGGTTTGGCTCTAATGCCACTGTTAGGTTTGTAAGATTTGTGAGCACAATCAAATTGCATAAAAATAGCAGAAGCATGGTAAATCAGAGTTTTAAAATTTTACAAATCATATACCCGATCATCCTTTATGCACATTTATTAATTAAACGAAATAGATGGAGATTAGATTCATACCCTTGAAGATTCTAGCTTCCTCAGGTACGAATTTAACTCCAAATCTTTTTTGCGTTCTACTTGAATCCACCATGTTGATTCCTTTCTTTGATCAACGTTAACCACTCAAGTGTTTGGCCTCTAGAGGTGATCCACCAAAAAAGAACAAGAATTCAAGAAGAATGGTGTTTGGCTAAACCTCAGTTTCTATCTCTATAGAATTATGTGTACTCTCCCAACTCTTGGAAAGATCATTAACCCCAAATCAAAATAAGACTCCTCTTATTTATAGATGTAGGCAACCCACCTAAACAATTCAGGATAAGAGTTTCATATTAATTAATTAAACTCCTTTAATTAATTAGGCTTCCCAATCCTATTGAAATTAACTAATTAAACTATTCAATTAATTAGCCTCCTAATCTTATTAGAAATATATATATGAGAGAGTATCTTATTAATTATATCTCAAACTCCTTTAGGAATTAAATAATAATAATAATAGTAATAATAATAATTGTGACGCCCCCAAAATGGGTCCACACAACCCATTCTGAGTCGCTAAATACATGGTACAGAATCCAAATACAAATCTTCCTATTCCAACTATTAAACTGTCGTGCAAAATACGACCACACAAACTATGAGCTTGGATACAAATATTATGTCGTATATAATACGAAAATATCAACGCTCAAATTAAGTCCTCATTATAATTATTATCACACTATTTTACAAAATAGCGAGGACTACTATAGCACTATCTCAAACCATCATTCCATTCCCTAACTAGTCCCAGCTATATTCTCATTTGCTGAAGAGAACAATGAAAGAAAAGGGTGAACTCAACTAGCCCAGTAAAAAATATTATGATTAAGATAATGAAGAATAAATTATCGTTTTCCTTCAACAATAATAATCAGATAAAATATTATGGACAACAAGTTTTAAATCAACAACTGCAGCGAAAATAGCAATCCATTAGAAGAGTTAAGTAGAGAATGATGTCTACCATCTTCTACGATTTAAAAGTCCATCATCAATATTTTATTCCTGTAACACTAATAAATAATTATTTCCAATCAACGAATTATCTATGCACTACGGACCAAAGATATTCGTTTGCATCACCAGTAGTCGTGATCATGTCAAACACCTGTCCATCTTTGCACTATGGGCCAAAGAAAACTTTCACCACAAGCAATTTTCTATAACACCAAAGGTCATGACTATACCAATACACAATTTCTGGTCATAATCATACCAATCAACAGTTCATCTTTGCACTACGGGCCAAAGATAACTTTTCACCACAATTTAAGCATGAGGATTGTTGAATATTGGCTCAAATTGGTCATCGCCCATTTAATGTAGGAGACAAAGTTGGGAAGCTTTGGAGATGAGTTTGTTCCCCCAAGCCCTTGAAAGTTGTCTCCTCCTCACTTAATACTCCCTCCTCTCCACCGGCTATAAAAGGATGGGAAATGGAAGTATTGAAACACACCAAAATTGATAGAGCATCTCTTAGAGAGAAAAGAGAGCAAAGCTCTAGTTTGAGTGTCAAAGAGTGTGGTGAGTTAGAGAGAAACCTCAGTTGAGCAAATAGTGAGTTAGAGAGGTAGAGAGAAATAAACAGTTAGTTTATTTCTCAGTAGAGAGTTTGTAATCTCCAGATTATTTTTCATAGTGAGTTTCTGAGATCTCTCCCCGTGGTTTTTCCCAGTTGGGTTTCCACGTAAAATTCTTGTGTTATTATTCTATATCTCATACAGTAGTGTGTTTGTATTTATCTTAGTGTATTTGTGTGAGCCTGATTTCTCAACAATTGGTATCAAAGCTCTTGGTTCATGCCAACGATCAGTTTAAAGAAAAATTAGGCAGGTCACAAATACAAAGATGACAAGCACAAGTGGGTGGTATGAAGTTGAACCATTTGACGGTAAGTCAAATTTCAGTATTTGGCAGTGTACAGTCAAAGATGTATTGGCTCAACAAGGATTGAAAAAAGCACTAGAAGGGAAGAAACCAGCGACTATGGCGGATGAAAAATGGACGAAACTTGAAGCAAAGGCCGTGCCAACAATTAGATTAAGTTTGGCGCCACAAATAAAATATCAGGTTTTGACAGAAACCACTTCGAAGGACTTGTGGGAGAAACTTGAGAAAGTTTACAAGTCAAAGTCTCTGTCAAACCGGTTATATTTGAAGAAGGAATTGTACCAACTTCGGATGGAAGAAGGGTCAGATTTGACCAATCATATTAATGAGTTTAATAGATTGGTGACCCAACTAACCAGTATTGATGCGAAGTTGGACGAAGAAGATAAAGCCTTATTGCTTCTTGTCTCTCTACTAGATTCATACTCAACTCTCCAGACTACACTCCTTGTAGGGAAGGAAAAACTTGCAGTTGACGATGTTATGTCAGCAGTACTGGACCAGGATAAGTTCAGGGGCACAACTTCCAGAGATTAAGGAGACAGTCTTCTTATTTTTTTAGATGGGCGTGGCAAGGGTCCTAATTGAAAGAAGTATTCCGGCAAGGAACGAGAAAGGTCTTAGTCGAGACCAGGCAAGAAGGATAAATCTCAGGTTGAGTGTTATCTTTGCCACGAGAAGGGCCACTACAAAAATCAGTGTCCATTGTTGAAGAAGGATAACAAAAAAAAAGGTAAGCAGATTGTGAATTCTGCTAATGTTGCTGAGCAAGCAGATGTGTGCATTGATGGGGTGCTGTACACAGTGACAGAAAATGAAGCTTCACAAGGTGATCTCTTATCCGTTAGAGACAGTAGCAGCCTTACAGATTGGTACATGGATTCCGGTTGTTCTTTTCATATGTCCCCTCACAGGGATTGGTTTGATACTTTTACATCCTGTAATGGTGGTACAGTTTTATTGGGTAATAATGCAGTCTGCAAAGTTACTGGGATAGGCACCATCAAAGTTAAAATGTTTGACGAAATTGTCAGAACATTGGGTGATGTAAGGTATATTCCAGAATTGAAGAAGAGCTTGCTATCGGTTGGAGTACTATACTCTATAGGTTGCAGTATCTCAGTCAAAGATGGTGTCATAAAAATTACCAAGGGTTCAATGGTAATTATGAAGGGCCAGAAGAAGGGCACCCTCTACAAGTTGATAGGGGACACAGTTACTGGTGGAGCAGCAATTTCTCTGCAGGATAATTCCAACAGTGATAGCACAGAGTTATGGCACATGCGACTTGGTCATTTGAGTGAAGGAGGAATGAAAGAACTTCACAAAAGGCAGTTGCTGAAAGGTGTCAAAACGTGCAGTTTGGAATTTTGCAAGTTTTGCGTGTACGGCAAACAACGGAGGGTCAGCTTCAAGGCAGGAGCACATACCAGTAAGAATATACTTGATTATGTACATTCAGATGTTTGGGGGCCAATCAAGCATACATCAATGGGTGGAGCCCATTATTTTGTCAGCTTCATAGATGACTACTCCAGAAAAGTGTGAGTGTATTTTATGAAGCAGAAATTCGAGGTTTTCAGAATCTTTAAGCAGTGGAAAGCTAAAATAGAGAACCAGACCGGAAAGAAGCTGAAGTATTTCAGATCAGATAATGGCACAGAATACAAGGACAGGTCATTCCTACAGTTCTGCCAAGATGAAGGTATCACCAAGCACTTCTCAGTCAAAAGAACTCCAGAGCAAAACGGGGTTGCTAAGAGGATGAACAGAACTCTATTGAAACGTGCCAGATGTATGAGGTTGAATACAGGTCTACCTAAGAATTTTTGGGCTGAGGCAATCAACACAGCCTGTTATCTGATTAATCGATCTCCTTCAGCTAGAATTAATTACCAAATCCCCGAAGAGGTATGGAGTGGGAAACCAGTTGATTTTTTTGTAATGAAAATCTTTGGTTGTCCAGCTTATGTTCATCTGCCAGTCGAGGAGAGACAGTCCAAGCTTGATCCAAGGTCAAAGGAATGTATTTTCCTTGGATATGAAGATGGAGTCAAGGGATACAGGTTATGGGATCCAGTATCCAAGAAGAAGATTGTCAGCAGAGATGTGGTGTTCAATGAGAAACACATGTTGAACAAATCTGAGAATGAAGAATCTGCAACAACTGAGTTGCAAAAACACCCAGTTGAGGTGGAGCTTCCTGAAGAATCTGAAGAAATTGAAGATGATCATCCTTCAGATCCCCAAGAGAGGTCCTATAATCTTGTTAGAGATCTGGAAAGGCGAGTCAGTAAACCAGTGCAGAGATATGGGTTTGATGACATGGTTGCCTTTGCCTTGATTGCTGGTAGTGGAGATCCAACTAGCTATCAGGATGCTATTCAATCCGAGGAAAATGATAAATGGGCAATAGCGATGGCAAAAGAGATGGAGTCTTTATAGAAGAACCAGACTTGGGAGTTAGTTCAACTTCCAAGAGGATCAAAGGCTATAGGATGCAAGTGGGTGTTCAGGAAAAAGGAAGCTCAGTCTGATAAAGAAGGTGAAAGATTCAAGGCCAGGTTAGTGGCAAAGGGATTCTCTCAGAGAGAGGGAATCCACTACAATGAGATCTTCTCACCAGTTGTGAAACACACATCGATTCGGTTGATCTTATCTATCGTAGCATTGCAGGATATGGAGTTAGAGCAGCTTGATGTGAAAACAGCTTTTCTCCATGGTGATTTAGAAGAAAAGATCTATATGAAGCAGCCTAAGGGGTTTATTGAACCAGGGAAAGAGGGCTTAGTTTGCAGTTTGAAGAAGTCTCTCTATGGTTTAAAGCAGTCCCCGAGACAGTGGTATATAAAGTTTGACAACTTCATGGTGGCTCATGGTTACTCTCGTTCGGAGTATGATCCATGTGTGTATTTCAGATCCCTTGATGATGGTTCTCTAGTATTGCTGACGTTATATGTCGATGACATGTTGATAGCAGCAAAGAGGAAATCAGATATTCTTCAGCTGAAGAATTTATTGAGCAATGAATTTGACATGAAGGATCTTGGGTCAGCCAAGAAGATACTAGGTATGGAAATTCACAGGGATCGTCAGGCAGAAAAGCTGTGGCTAACTCAAAAAGGATATGTGCAGAAGGTCTTGGAAAGGTTTAACATGAATTATGCTAAACCAGTTAGCACTCCGTTGGCAGCACATTTCAGATTGTCTTCACAGTTGAGCCCACAGACAGAGGATGAGGTGGAGTATATGTCCAAAGTACTGTATGCAAATGTGGTGGGTTGTCTCATGTATGCCATGGTATGTACAAGGCCAGATATCTCACATGCAATCAGTGTGGTTAGTAGGTATATGGTAAATCTAGGAAAAGAGCATTGGAATGCTGTCAAATGGATTTTTCGTTATCTAGCAGGTACAACCAATTACGGTCTTATATTTGATCGTGATACCGCAAGAAGTGAGGTTACAGGGTTTGTTGATTCGGATTATGCTGGAGACCTAGATGCAAGGAGATCTACGACAGGGTTTGTATACAACTTTTATGGAGGATGTATATGTTGGAGGTCAGTGTTGCAGTCTACGGTAGCATTATCAACAACAGAGGCTGAGTATATGGCATTGACAGAGGCAAGTAAGGAGGTTTTGTGGCTTAAGGGACTAGTTGAAGAACTAGGTTTCAAGCAGGGCAGTATCCAGATACAGTGTGACAGTCAAAGTGCTATTCATTTAGCGAAGAACCAGGTGTTCCATGCCAGGACCAAATATATAGATGTTCGATATCACAAGATTCGTGAGTGGCTGAACAATGGTGACATTGCAGTTCGCAAAGTTCACACAAAGGAGAATGCCGCAGATATGCTCACAAAGTCAGTTACAGCAGAAAAGTTAAAGCATTGCTTGGACTTAATTCACTTCGTCGAATACTAAGTTTGTGGTGGAGTATCCAAGAAGAGGGATACATTCACAGACACAAAGAAGTTCACAGTATTTGGAAAATATGAGCCAAGGTGGAGATTGTTGAATATTGGCTCAAATTGGTCAAAGGAATTGGTCAGCACCCATTTAATGTAGGAGACAAAGTTGGGAAGCTTTGGAGATGAGTTTGTTCCCCCAAGCCCTTGAAAGTTATCTCCTCCTCACTTAATACTCCCTCCTCTCCACCGGCTATAAAAGGATGGGAAATGGAAGTATTGAAACACACCAAAATTGATAGAGCATCTCTTAGAGAGAAAAGAGAGCAAGGCTCTAGTTTGAGTGTCAAAGAGTGTGGTGAGTTAGAGAGAAACCTCAGTTGAGCAAATAGTGAGTTAGAGAGGTAGAGAGAAATAAACAGTTAGTTTATTTCTCAGTAGAGAGTTTGTAATCTCCAGATTATTTTTCATAGTGAGTTTCTGAGATCTCTCCCCGTGGTTTTTCTCAGTTGGGTTTTCACGTAAAATTCTTGTGTTATTATTCTATATCTCATATAGTAGTGTGTTTGTATTTATCTTAGTGTATTTGTGTGAGCCTGATTTCTCAACAAGGATGATGACAATGATATAAAGAATAAATCAAGTGAAATCAAGTATAAATATTAGAGATTTATAATTCAATTTATCCAGAGTTCAAGAATGTCCAAATTGTCAACATGAAGATCAAAACATGGATCCAATTTCTAGAATAAGATTTATAAAAGATAACTTGGACAAAGAAAAGAAAATTAAATTCTATTATGAATAGAACCCATGAATAGTATCATATAAATAGTACTCCGTTAATAGTACCCAAATGAATAATGCCCCGAATAAAAATATTAAAATTTAATAAGAAAGTTCAGACAAATATTTCAGTGAAACAATACTAGATGAAACGCAAAACTCAAGGATATTCTACTAATTTCAGGGATTTCCACCATTTAATAATAAGGTTATGGAAACAAACAATAATTTCATACCATGATGGAGAAAATATGAAAGAAACGATATCCCTTGATGAGTACAAAAGAAATAATATCTCATACGAGTATGAAAGAATATATGAAACTGCAAATGAATTTTCACTAGTCATGCGGTAATCATCGTAGACAGATCATTTTCACAACTTAACAAAGAACGAATACGAAGGGTTATTCACCATGCATGCGGTAGTCCACGTAGACAGGTTATTCTCACAGATTAATAAGGAATATAATGACAACCTTTACGAGTATGAAGAAAATAAATCCTTTACCTTAGTAGGAGATTAAATCTGACTGGTATAGTGGAGATATTCTTGAGAAAATCTTTCACTATAAGCTACACTCAAAGTATTTTTATACTAGAAAAAATACGCACAATATTATAGAAGAAGAATTCTCTGATTCTGGTGTGATTTTTATTTCTTAACTAAGCATCTTATTTATAAGAGAATGGCAGGACACTATTTAAAAATAATCACGGACGTGCAGTAAGAAAAAAAAAATCACGGACGAATTCGTCAAAAATTTAATTTTACTATGTTGCACTATGCAATAAAATATTCAAATAAAATAAAAACTTTATATATAATATAATATATTTTATTTATATTCTAATAAAACAAACAATTTTATATATATTATAAAAAGTTTTCTATTTTATTACTATTATAATAATAATAAAACAAAAACTAAAATAATTTTCTGCCGACGGTTTGAATAATTTGGCACGTAGAGGTCCAAGGAATAATAAGTCAAACTTACAACAACTCCTCTATTTATATCAAAAATTGAATAAATATCCACCATAAATCACTTATCTTTAATTAACACAATCTTTCAACAATTAGTCACCATTAATATTATAACACACAATATTGACAACCAAATTGTTCCCAGAAAAGAGGAGGCTTTCCGATAAAGATTTCTCCTTACTGGCGCGCAATTAAATAACCTAACCCCTTTTCTTGACAGAACTTTCTAAACACTGCCAATAATGCTAACTAATAATATTAAATAATATGAGTAACTGTGTCGTGACAATTATTGATTTAATAATATAAAATATTAGGCAGATGATATTGTGACAATAATTGAATCAATAATAAGAGATACTATGCAGCAACTACTGTGGCAATTATTGAATGAAATACTAAGTGACTTCTTACGTAAGAATCAATAATCAGAGATACTATGCAATACCGTATGCTACTGTGCAACAACGCCTTTTACTGTACTTTTATCACCGGATATTTCAACAGTTTAACGGTAAAAGTTTTGTCGTTATTTTTATAAAAGATTATTTTTGTTGCTTTCTATATCAGACAATTATTCTGTTGCGGGGTCCATCAATGATTGCGTCGTCGTACGAATATTTCCCAACCAAACGAATAGTCCACGACAAAACGAATATTTTATGACAACTTGCTTACTTTGTAAAATTTGCAAAAATCACCTATAACTATAACATTATATCAAATCAACACTTTAATATTTAAAAATAATATATAAAGAAAATTAAATCTTATTCATAAAAAGCTGGGGTCGTATAACCTCCCCTCCTTATGAAACATCATCCTCAAAATTGATGTACGTACCTGGTATTTCGAAGAAGTGAGGATACCTTGTTTTTATTTCAGATTCTAACTCCCAGGTCATTTCCTCAACATCGTGGTTTCTCCATAAAACTTTGACTTGAGGTATAACTTTTGAGCTGGAATCTGTTCCTTCTTATCCAAGATCTTAACAGGTACCTCCTTATACGTTAAATCCTCTGCTATCTCATCTGGTTCTAGTTAAATAATGTGGTTTGGGTCTTTCACATATTTACGTAGCATGGATATGTGAAAAACGTTATGAACACGAGACATGCTTGGTGGTAAGGCGACTCTATAGGCCACAGTTCCTACTCGATCGAGGATTTCAAATGGACCAATGAATCGAGGGTTAAGCATCCCTCTCTTTTCGAATCTCGTAACTCCTTTCCATGGACCAACACGTAACAATACATGGTATCAGACATTAAATTCTACGTCCCTTCGATGAAGATCACCATAACTCTTTTGTCGATCTTGTGCTATTTGTATACGTTACCGGATCATTTTAATCTTTTTCGTAGTCATGCGTACCAACTCTGGTCCCAACAATGTTGCTTCACCCACCTCGTCCAATCATACTGGAGAACGACACTTTCGTCCATACAACGCCTCGAATGGAGCTATGCCTACACTTTCTTGATAACTATTGTTGTAGGAGAATTCCACCAATGGTAAGTACTTGTCCCAACTTCCTTTGAAGTCTAGAACACAGAGTCTTAATAGATCTTCAAGAGTTTGAACAGTCCTTTCTGATTTCCCGTTCGTTTGAGGATGATATGCAGAACTAAATCGTAAATCAGTGCCCATAGTTTTCTGCAAGCTGACCCAAAACCGTGAAGTGAATCTTGGGTCTCAATCAGAAACTATGGATACTGGCATAGCATACAGTCTTACAATCTCATTTATGTACATACGAGCAAGACGTTCAAGTGAATAAGTTTCTCTTATAGGCAAGAAATGAGCAGACTTGGTTAATCTATCGACAATGACCCAAATTGCATCTATGCCTTGAGAAACCTTAGAAAGACCCGTAACGAAATCCATGTTGACGTGTTCCCACTTCCATTCTGGAATTTCAAGTGGTTGCAATGGACCTTTTGGCACTTGATGCTTTGCCTTGACACGTTGACACGTTAGTCACCTCGAGATAAACTCCGTGATCTCTCTCTTCATGTTGGTCCACCAAAATGTATGTTAAAGATCACGATACATTTTGGTACTTCCATGATGGATTGCAAACGGTGTGTTATGTGCCTCCATCATGATTTTATACTTCAAATCAGAGTCGTTAGGAACACAAAGTCTGGAGTTGACTCGAAGTATCCCCTCTTAGTCGATTCTTGCTTCTGTAATAGCATCTTCTTCTTCATATTCATCAGCTCCAGGTCTGTAGCTTGAAAAGCTTTAACTTTATCAATTAAAGATGGTTCTACGCATATATTTGCCATCTTCACATGGGTCCCTGGAGTCTTTAACTCTATCTCCATTATTTGTAAGTCATACAAAATGAGCCTTTTTGTTGACAACATCGCACTCGTTCCTGCATATGATCTTCTACTCAACGTGTCAGCTACCACATTCGCTTTTTCAGGATGGTATTAGATAGTATGGTCGTAATCTTTCAACAGCTCGAGCCAACGTCGTTATAGCATGTTGAGTTTTTTTTGAGTGAAGAAATATTTAAGGCACTTATGATCTGTATATATATCCACTTTCTCCCCATACAGGTAGTGTCTCCAAATCTTTAGCGCGAAAACACTTGCTGCCAACTCTAAATCATGAGTAGGATAATTTCTCTCATCACTACAACAAAACTGGATATCTGCGACTGCATATCAGTGACCGCAGTTGGTCGCAGATGAGTATCGACGACCGACTGCAGTCGCTGATACTAGTCGCAGTAAATCTAGTCGCTACAAGTCAATTGGCGACCACCTTCAGCGACCGCAATATCAATGACCGCTAATAGCGATCGACCTGGTCGCCAAATTATGTCAGGTCGCGTCAGCCTATGGCGTGACGTGGATCCACGTGTCAGCGACCGGTATCAGCGACCGCGTGTGGTCGCCTTTATCAACAACCACTATTAGCGACCGCCTGCGGTCGCTACCAGGTAGAAGCCTAGTTCGATCGCTGATACATACTAGCGACCATTTGCGGTCGCTGATACTAAAATTAAAAAAAAAGGTTTATTTTGTACCTGCTTATATCCCAAAAAATTGACCTATTTTGTACCTGTCCCAACTCACAGCAATTTATATACAATCCAAATCCATAGGTCCATCCATACAATAATTAAGACCAACACAACAATATACAATATTAAAACCAATAAACATAAACATTCGTGAATATAAAACGTCTGTACATTAATCCATTCATTCAGTAAACAAATAAATAATACAAGTGTAGAACAACAGCTGAGAAAATCAAGTGAATACAATCTTCTGGGCCGCATTAAATATCGTTCGAATGAGGCTATCCCAACAAAAGAAGAAAACAAGTTAAACATATATGAAAAACAAAAAACAACACTAGCCTTTCTAATGTATTACATTAATAACATGAAACCTAAACAATTAATGACAAGATTACCTCATATATCCTGACGCTTTGCTGCTCTAGCCACTGCCTCTGCTAGATCCTCAGGACTCAGGGAGTGCAGATGCCCGCCTAGTGTAAGGAGAAGATTTCGATCTTGACATATTGCTCTCACACAGTCAGCAGGAGTGTGCGGCGTCGGATGGCACAAGGACTGAGAAGACTGAGTAGCAGAGCTGCCCGTGCCGTTGATAGTCAGTCGTTGTCCTTGGCCTTTGACGTAGTTTTTCTTCACAATTGACGCCCTCTCCCATAATTCTTGATCAATCGACGGCCGCGGGGTGCCTTCAGGATAACGCTCGTTCATTAAGCTCTTATAAGTGTCCTGTTAGCATACAAATAATCAAATTGTTAAAAATAAATATAAAATGCTTAAGAATTAATTAATGACGGAAATATAAAGTTATAAAAAATAAATTATCGCTTTCTGCACAGCCTCAGGCAAACCATCGCGAGTGGCCACGTACACATCTAGCCAATGAATGGGCTCACCCTAAGACTGAGTCTCCTATAAAACATGCTCATATATTAATATGTAAACATGTGATATATATAATATATACATAATGATTGACATTTGCGAAATACGTACCCGTGTAGTAATATGCTGCAGCTGTGATATACTGTAGCCCCTATATGTGCCTTTTGCCTTGGCGCCTTCAGGTACACCTGAGGCTCTGTTAGCGGCGACAGTCTTGCGTCTCTTCACCCAGGCCTCATCCCGCCACACCGCACACATCCCTGCCCATATGTCAGGTGCACACCACCAGGGGCTATACACGTGCATATGCTGCTCACCCTCCCCTGGATGGTCGACCGAGGCATTATTCAAGACTTTTATTCATTCCTTGTTCAGGTTATCCTTTGTTCGGACGGCGTACTTTTGCCAGAATAATGTCTGTATTATTGATGCATGTGCGTCGTCCCATCTATACCTCTTCTGCAAATAAACAACAATAATAATATTATGGATGATGATATATAATCCAAAACAATATATACACATTAATTATATTATCTGTCAAAATTAAATAAAATATACCTAGAATTTTGCCCAAACTGCATCCTTATGGGCAAGAGGTGTGCTCGCCCACGTAATCACTGGCGAAGGCCAGTTCTGTAAGCATAATTATGAAATGCACTTCATAATCTTGCTATCTTGAAAATCTCTACAATATACAACAATTAATATACAAACCCAGAAAACATTAGTATATAACTACAACATTAATGATCTTATTATAAAATGATTATATATGAAATAGATAGATAACGTACGCGATGTCCGGAGGAGGTCTAATCTGTATAAGAATCCGGTCATCCGGATTACTCGGGGCCTTCGGGACCTGATTAGGCCCCCGACCCATGCCACGCTTTTTAAGCGGGGCTTCAGAAGACATCTATACATACAAAATTAACGGATATTAGTAAGAGTTATATGATATATATATATATATATATATTAACATATACCTTCAATAAAAGAACAATAATAACAGATAGTTGTATGAATTAGTTAACTACGACACCTATGAATGAAAGGTACAATGGAGGTGAGTGTATATATGTAATTGTATGTAAAACCTTGCATAAAAGGACAATAATGACAAATAATTGTATGAACTAGTTAACTACGACAACTATAAATGAAAGATACAACTGCGGTAAGTGTATATATGTAATTGTAACTCTTTTTCGACTATTGTTCTACGTTTTCTCACCCTAATCGCTGTCTGAGGCAGAATCATTTTGTATACGTATTGGATATTCATAACTATAATTTTCTTCATATTCAGTGTCAGTGTCAGTCAATAACTCTTCCTCCTCAGTATCAATGTCATCTGGCACATGTACTGACTCGGGAACCAGTTCATCAGGTTCATCTCCAACCTCTGACTGGATTACTTCATTGTTGTCCTCCACATTTATTATCGGAGGTCTATAAAGCATCTCCTCTTGGTAGAACTCTCCGTCTACTAATTGGACATGATTTCGCGAGGGAGTATGAATTACAAATTGCCAATTTGTAGGCGGTCTATCCCTTTTTCTAACAGCACTAGGAGTGTAGTATACTTGTACTGTTTGAGTTGGCAACACAAATGGTTCGTGGGCGTACGCAGACCTATGGAGGTCAATATCGACGATTCCATGTCTGTCAACACGTATCCCTTTTTCTAAATCAAACCAATGACACTTGAACAAATTAATCTGACCCCCGTAAGTGCCCTTGTACCACAACTCTATGATTTCCTCCAACTCTCCATAAAAGGAACGACCAAGCTCATTGTAACAATCTCCTTGGACACAAACTCCAGTGTTCGTTGTTCTTTTACCGCGAGCATATGTCTTTGTATAAAATTCACAGCCATTTATTTTGTAACCATTGCGGCTGACTTGGTCCCTGTCTGGGCCCATAGCTAGGACTTGTATATTTGGAGGAATGGTTCCCACATTAAGAGCCTACAAAAATGAATTTAAATTGAATGAATTCATAAATTACTATTATATATTTCGTGCTTAATTAACTTCACTTACTTTGTCCTTTAGCCAAAGTGCAAATTTTTTATCTCGACAGACATGAATATCTTTATCAGTGATGCCGGGCTGATTTGCTTTTAACTCGTCATCGTATGATCTATACAATTTTATAAACATTAGCATATTGGAATGTATGAGATTAATTTTATAAACGTTAACATATTGGAATGTATACCTCATAAATTTGTCAATCTCCTCGCAATTGAGAAGAATGTAAGTATGTGCAGCATCTAATTCTTGCTCAGAGAGGAATATGCGCTTCTCTTTTCCACAAGCACGTCCCGGTAGACCAAATACAGAAAGCCAACCATTTAGTTCAACATTTCCCCCATCATATGTCTCTGAAGAAATGACTAAGTTCAATCAAAGCATCCCATATTGGTTTATCAAGCAAATCCTGAAATATTATAGGCATGAGTCTCTCCATGAACACATGGCAGTCATGACTCTTCATCCCTTGCAATTTTCCACCTGTGACACACCTTGCAATGTTTGAGGCATATCCATCTGGTAGTTTCAGAGTCTTAATCTATGTGCACACATCTTCAACTTGCTTTTTGGACAATGTATATCTTGCATGCGGTTTGACCATCCGACCATGAGGTGATTCATAAAGTTCTAATCCAGGACGCTTATAAATATCTTTCATGTCCAACCGTGCCTTATCATTATCTTTCGTCTTGCCTGGAACATTCATCACGGTGTTAAACACATTATCAAACACATTCTTCTCAATATGCATCACATCTAGATTATGACGAATCAAATTTGTAGACCAATAAGGCAGTTCCCAAAAGATGCTTCTCCGAACCCAATTATGAGACTCGCCAAACCCATTGATTATGTTTGAGGTAACAATCTTACCTAATGGAATGACCGGCAATCTCATCACACGGTCACGCATCTCCGTCCCCGACAATCGCGGTGCAGGCATATCATTCTCTACTTTCCCTTTCCTGAAGTGTTCTCTATTTCTTCGAAACGGGTGGTCTACCAGCAAGAAACGACGATGACAGTCAAACCAACAAGGCTTTCGACCTTTTGATAGATTGAAAGACTTTGTATGCTCCATACACTACGGACAAGCCAACTTCCCGTGTGTACTCCATCCAGCTAACATACCATAGGCAGGGAAATCACTTATAGTCCACATAACTGCTACCCTAAGGTTAAAATTTGTTTTTATGGAAACATCCCAAGTATGTACTCCATCCTCCCACAATACCTTCAACTCGTCTATAAGAGGTCTCAAGTAAACATCTAGGTTCTTTCCAGGACTCTTGGGACCAGGAATCACGAGTGAAAGAAACAAGTATGGTTGTTTCATGCACATCCAAGGAGGCAAGTTGTACGGAGTTATAATCACAGGCCAGCAGGAGTATGGAACAGCTGAGTGGCCGAACGGGTTGAATCCATCAGTGGACAAGCCAAGCCTCACATTTCTATGTTCCAATGCAAACCCAGGATGTGCTAAGTTGAAATATTTCCAAGCCTGCCCATCTGCGGGATGGTTAAGTTCTCCATCTTTAGCTGGAAATTTCGCATGCCAAGTCATATGTTCAGCTGTTCTTGAAGACATGTACAACCTTTTTAACCGATGCATAATTGGAAAATACCTTAAAATCTTAAAAGGTATACTTGTCTTTTTTGTAGTCACACCCTCTTTATTAGGCCTGAACCGATCATGACTGCAAAACGTGCACATTGTCTTTTGTTCATTTTCCTTATAAAATAACATGTAATCGTTCGGACATGCATTGATCTTTTGGTATCCAAGACCCAACTTCTTCACAATTTTCTTTCAGTGGTAGTAGTTATCGGGTAATTTTTCATCGTCAGGCAACATACTCTTAATGGCCTTCAATAGCGACTCAAAACACTCATGGCTCATGTTGTGATCAGCCTTGATGTTAAGTAATGTCGCCACTGCAGACAATGTAGTGTGCTTGGTGCAACCATGTCACAACAGCTCGCTACCCTCGTCTAATAACTTAAAGAACGCTTTGGCATCAGAATTCATAGGTTGCTCTCTGTCTTGTTCCCAATCAAAATTCGGCCCTGCAATATCATGAACCATGGCATTCATACGATGTGTACTGCTGCCCAGAGTGTGTACTTATGCATAGCCATTATCTCTTCTCTGCCTATGTGCCCACTAGCATTCTTCATAATTTCTTATGAACCCAGAAATAAGTACATGATAGTTTACTATGTCTCTGTCCATATAATTTTGATTTTTACACTTCAAATAAGGGCATCTTATCTTGTTCTGAGCATTCACACATTCCGGGTGACTATATGCATAATCCAGAAACACTTGACAACCAGTTCTAAATTCAGTTGTAGCACCTATCTGGGCACTTGACTTTCGATTTCTCATCCAACTACTGTCTGAATAGAGGTCTATGATACCACGGTACCTATTGCAAACAAGAATTATTGTATCCCCTTGTTAGATATTTACAATTCAGCCCAATGTCATTTATAATGCATACTTGTAAGCATATATATGACTTGAGCATATACACGTATATGATTAACATTTCAACATACATGTAAGTTGTTGTTGTTTGAGGGTGTTCAAACAACAACACAGCCCCAACCATACTTTGTAAGCATATGACTTGAGCACACTTGTTAGAATCTGGGTTAAGTTCTTGGCTCAACTATTTCACTACCTTCTCTTCCCCCCCCCCCCCTTCAATTCCCGAGCAAAAAAAGTTCTGGAGTTGTCGGCCTTTGCCTTTTCGTGGCGACTTTAGGTTATGCCGTGTACGCCGGAGGTATCTAGCTAATCCTCCCCTTTTGCCTATATTTATTTTGTTTATTAATTGGTGTAATTTATGGATTTGAATTCAAATCTGAACTGATTGATGTGTATTCATTTTGAATTGGTGTGTTGGAATTCACTTCTTTGGAGATCTAGGGTCAGGATTTTAGATCCATGTGTTTAGTATCAAAGATCTTAGTTTGTCTTAGGGTTTCAATTAGATTGAGTTTTTTTCTCTGTTATTTCAGGATCAATGTGAATTAATTGGATACTTTAGGGTATTATATGTATATACTCACTATTTTCATGCATACATATAATATTATATGTATTATATGTATGCATGAAAATAGTGAGTATATACACATCAATCAAATTAGGCATAGAATTCATTTCATCCATTAAAGACTAACTTCCAATTTATATGGAGAAGCCTTAACAAATTAAGCGATGGTAACCCTCCAATTATAACCTATTAATATCATAAAACTGAAACTATGATGTCCTAAAGTCTTAAACTTTTCAATTTCAACAAACCTAACATCCAAAATACATATAGTATTACACAAATTTATATCCAAATCAATTGAATTAATCGAATTAAAAAAACATAAAAGATTACATATATATATATATGTCTATATATATAACATATATTCTACCATTCAAAAACACTAATTTCCTAATTACATCAATTCTACCGAATCTTTTATGGTACCCATTTTTTGCTAATCAAATCTAATAATTACCTCCACCCGTCAACATTCAAACCCCAAATCTCAACAATTATATAAAGAAAACAAAGTCTAATAATTAAAACTACTACACATTTCAACCAATTAATGAACCCTAAAATGCCAATTCAATTTAATATATACACATTTCAACCAATGAACCCTAAATCAGTCAAAATAAAAACAAATCACATCTCAAATCAACAATCAATAACATTCAAAGCACATAATTTAATTAAAAAAAAGGTAACAAACAAATCACAATAATCAAAAATAGTCAAAATAGAAGTAGAATACAAACTATGCGAAAGTGTGGCGGTGGACGGCGGAGTAACAGGCGGTGGCGTGGGCGGCGGCGGCGGTGGCAGGTTCTCTTCTCCCTCTTCCCTCTCTTCTTCTCCCTCTTCTCTAATCTTTTCTTTCTTTCTTTTTCGCGTCTGTATGACTGTCCGGTTGCTGATAGATTTAATAGTATCAGTGACCGCCATCAGTGACCGCACGCGGTCGCTAGTTTTTAATGATGTGGACATATCAGCGATAGCATGCGGTCACTGAGTCTGAGTGGTCGTAACAGAAAAGCCCGCGAGCAATTCACCCCCAATTTTTAGGAGGCAAACACATACTAGCGACCGGTCAGCGACCGCATGCGGTCGCTGATATAAAATAGCGACCAGATCATCAAACGATCGCTAATATGAACACTAGCGACCGGATTGGCGGTCGCTGTTCTTGTTGGTCGCTGATAGCCTCTTTTGTTGTAGTGCATATTTTTTGAGTTGTAGTGAGGCATAGGTTATAACTTTCCTATATTGCATGAGAACACATCCTAATTCTTTGCCTGAAGCATCGCTGTAGATAACAAATCCCTCCGAACCTGATGGTATTGTCAGAACAGGTGCTGAAATGAGTCTCCTCTTGAGTTCCTAGAAACTCTTCTCACATTCCTCGCTCCATCCGAATTTTGTAACTTTTTGATTCAGCTGAGTTAATGGAGTGGCGATTCGAGAAAATCCCTCCATGAATCTCCTATAATAACCAGTTAAGCGCAAAAAGCTACGTATTTCGGTTACTGACTTAGGTTGCTACCAACTTTGTATTGCTTCAATCTTCGCTGGGTCAATTGATATTCCATGTTTCGATATCACATGCCCAAGGAATGCTACTTCCTCAAGCCAGAACTTGCATTTCTTCAACTTAGCATAAAGCTTGTTTTCACCAAACTTTTGGAGTATCAGCCTCAAGTGTTGCTCATGATCCTCCCGGCTTTTGGAGTAAATGAGAATGTCATCAATAAAGAAAACCACAAAATGATCCAAATATTCGCTGAATATCCGGTTCATCATATCCATGAAGGCAACAGGAGCATTAGTCAATCCAAAAGACATGACTAAGAATTCATAATGTTCGTATTGAGTTCTGAAGGCAGTCTTTGGAATGCCATCAATTTTAATCTTTAACTGATGATATCCAAAATGAAGTTTGATCTTTGAGAAGAATTTAGCACCTTGTAACTGGTCAAACAAGTCATCAATGCGAGGTAACGGATACATATTTTTGATGGTGACATGGTTTAACTCTCAATAGTCAATACAAAGTCGCATACTCCCGTCTTTCTTCTTTACGAATAAAACAGGAGCACCCCAAGGCGATGTGCTAGGATGTATAAAGTCAATGTCTAACAACTCCTGTAGTTGGACCTTTAACTCCTGAAGTTAAATTGGAGCCATTTAATATAGGGTTTTGGAAATAGGTTTTGTACCGGGTTCAAGGGCAATAAAAAATTCAACTTCACGTTTTGGGGGTAGGCCAGGAAGTTCTTCGACAAATACATCAGGGAATTTATTAACAACAGAAATATCATTCAAATTTGACGTATTTTTGTTTAAATCGGTGACATGGGCTAAGAAAGCTTGACATTCGTTTTTCAATAAATGAATGGATTTATGACTTGAAATGACAGTGATTGATTTTAGTAGTTTGATTGCTTGAATTCGCATAACAGGTTGGTTAGAAATATGAAAGCTAACGATCTTACAAAAATAATCAATTTTAGCATGATGAGTGGTTAACTGGTCGATTTCTAAAATCACATCAAATGCAAGTATTTTCAAATAGATGAGATCAACAGGTAATGTGAGAGTGCCAATTTGAATCAAACAAGATTTGTAAACTGTGGATGTAATGAAGATTTCTCCCAATGGAGTTTCAACAAATAAGTCAAAGTCTAATTTCTCAGGGGTCGAGTTCAAACGTTGAGCACAAGCAGGTGAAATAAAAGAATGGGTAGAACCGGTATCTAATAAGGTATAGACTTCACAAGAGTTTATGATTAGCTTACCCGTGATAACTTCGTTCAGGTTCCTCGCTTTTTGGGAAGTCACGACAAAAGCTCTCCCCTGAACCACCGACTTTAACTTATTTGGGACAGCCATAGGTGTCATCATTCCAGTTGGGCCTAACTTCTCTATAGGGCACACTCGAGCTATATGACCTTTATTTTTGCAATTGTAACACACTTTGGGTTGCTGTGTACAATTTGGACTGATGTGTACCTCTTGTCCGTATTTGTAACATACTACCGGTGGTCGTTCCCCCTCCCCTAGAAATGGTTGCTGGTGCTGCTGCCGATGTCTTTCCGTTGTCATTGTTGAATATTCTCTTTTTGAAATTTCCACTTGACTCACTTCTTCTATTATCTTGGCCATGATTACCACCGAATTGGTTACCAATTCTGGCATGATAATTTCCTCCACGCTGATTATCATTGTTCCGATAACTATTGCCACCGGTACGACTATTATCGTGTTGTCAGTTGTTGTCTTTTGGTTAAACAGTCTCATTATCTCGCTCCAATAATTGAGCCCTATTCACAACATCTAAATACAAACAAAGTTTATGAGAAATGAGGTATTGACGAATTTCAGGTTTCAAACCTCTGAAAAACATTTGTGTCATTCATTCCTCATTATCCACCAAATGGGATGCAAACCGGGGTAATTCCACAAACTTGTCCTCGTATTGTGATACAGTCATATTATTCCGTTCTAGTTTGATGAATTCCTCCTCCTTCAAATTACGAATACTTTCTAGAAAATATTTTTCGTTGAACAATTCTTGGAACTTCAGCCAAGACATCTTAAATGCGGAAAGATTAGTACGTTTCACAGATTTCCACCAGTAATCTGCCTATCCACGGAACATAAAGGTGGCGAATGGAATCTTTTGCTCCTCTGTGCATCCCAGGACATCAAATATTTTGGTGATTTACTTAACCCAAGCTTCTGCCTTGAGTGAATCTGGCTTTCCCAAAAACTCTGGTGGTCCCAACTCCTTGAATTTCTTAGCAGTGACCAGCCATGAGTTACCATTGTTTCCACCTAAATTTTTAACATGTGTCTCTCTCATCTAGTTTTGCATGAATTGTATAAAGTTCCTAAACACCCCATCGTTCATCATTTGGTCAGTGGTGTTGTTTACAGGAGTATTATTGCCTTCCTGATGGACATTATCCTGGTTATTGATTGGCAGTGTCTCAATGGTCTCATATGCTCCATTGTTCATCTCCGAATTTTTAGATGTCATTCTCAAATACTGCCATAAAACAAGGGTTAATTAAAGAAATTGACATGTCACATATTATCCCTATATTCTGACCGACCAATTAAATAACAAGTAAGCTTAGGTAGGACACACTAGTGAAGGTTTTACTCGTCTCTCCCCTCCTAGTTTTAATCTCAGATCTCCACTAGAGATCATATCCCTAAGCTCTGATACCAATTGTGACGCTCCCAAAATAGGTTTACACAACCCATTCTGAGTCGCCAAATACATTGTACAGAATCCAAATACAAATCTTCCTATTCCAACTATTAAACTGTCGTGCAAAATACAACCACACAAACTGTGAGCTTCAATACAGATATTATGTCGTATTTACTACGAAAATATCAACGCTTAAATTAAGTTCTCATTACAATTAATATCACACTATTTTGCAAAATAGTGAGGACTACTATAGCACTATCTCAGATCATCACTCAATTCCCCAACTAGTCTCAGCTATATTCTAATTTTCTGAAGAGAACAATGAAAGAAAAGTGTGAGCTCAACTAGCCCAGTAAAAAATATTATGACTAAGATAATAAATAATAAATTATCGTTAGCCTTCAACAATAATAATCAAATAAAATATAATGGACAACAAGTTTTAAATTAACAACTGTAGAGAAAATAACAATCCATTAGAATAGTTAAGTAGAGAATGATGTCTACTTTCTTCTACGATTTAAAAGTCCATCATCAATATTTTATCCCTGTAACACCAATCAATAATTATTTCCAATCAACGAATTATCTATACACTACGGGCCAAAGATATTCGTTTTGTTATCACTAGTGGTCATGATCATGTCAAACACATGTCCATCTTTGCACTACGGGTCAAAAAGAACTTTCACCACAAGCATTTTTCTATAACACCAAAGGTCATGACTATACCAATACACAATTTCTGGTCATAATCATACCAATCAACAGTTCAACTTTGCACTACGGGCCAAAGATAACTTTTCACCACAATTTAAGCATGAGGATGATGACAATGATATAAAGAATAAATCAAGTGAGATAAAGGATAAATATTAAAGATTTATAATTCAATTTATCCAGAGTTCAAGAATGTCCAAATTATCAACAGAAAGATCAAAACATGGATCTAATTTCAAGAATAAAATTCATAAAAGATAACTTAGACAAAGAAAAGAAAATTAAATTCTATTATGAATAGTACTTTATGAATAGTACTGTATGAATAGTATCGTATGAATAGTATCGTATAAATAGTACCGTATGAATAGTACCCGAATGAATAGTGCCCCGAATGAAAATATTAAAATTTAATAAGAAAGTTCAGACAAATATTTCAGTGAAACGATACTAAATGAAACGCAAAACTCAAGGATATTCTACTAATTTCATGAATTTCCACCATTTAATAATAAGGTTATGGAAACAAGCAATAATTTCATACCATGATGGAGAAAATATGAAATAAACGATATACTTTGACGAGTACAAAAGAAATGATATCTCAAACGAGTATGAAAGAATATATGAAACTGCAAATGGATTTTCACTCGTCATACGGTAATCCGCGTAGATAGATCATTTCCACAACTTAACAAAGAACGACTACGAATGACTATTCACCATGCATGCGGTAGTCCGCGTAGACAGGTTATTCCCACAGATTAATAAGGAATAGAATGACAACCCTTACGAGTATGAAGAAAATAACATCCTTTACCTTAGTAGGAGACTAAATCTGACTGGAATAGCGGAGATATTCTTGAGAAAATCTTTCACTATAATTAAGTTACACTTAAACTATTCTTATACTAGAAAGAAAAGTTAGAAGAGTTAAGTAGAGAATGATGTCTACTATCTTCTACGATTTAAAAGTCCATCATCAATATTTTATCCCTGTAACACCAATCAATAATTATTTTCAATCAACGAATTATCTATACACTACGGGCCAATGATATTTGTTTGTTATCACTAGTGGTCATGATCATATCAAACACATGTCCATCTTTGCACTACGGGCCAAAGAGAACTTTCACCAAAAGTATTTTTCTATAACACCAAAGGTTATAACTATACCAATACACAATTTCTGGTCATAATCATACCAATCAACAGTTCATCTTTGTACTACGGGTCAAAGATAATTTTTTACCATAATTTAAGCATGAGGATGATGACAATGATATAAAGAATAAATCAAGTGAGATCAATGATAAATATTAGAGGTTTATAATTCAATTTATCCAGAGTTCATGAATGTCCAAATTGTCAATATAAAGATCAAAACATGAATCTAATTTTAAGAATAAAATTCATAAAAGATAACTTGGACAAAGAAAAGAAAATTAAATTCTATTATAAATAGTACCGTATGAATAGTACCGTATGAATAGTACTGTATGAATAGTACCGTATGAATAGTACCCGAATATATAATGCCCCGAATGAAAATATTAAAATTTAATAAGAAAGTTCAAACAAATATTTCAGTAAAACGATACTAGATGAAACGCAAAACTCAAGGATATTCTACTAATTTCAAGGATTTTCACCATTTAATAATAAGGTTATGGAAACAAGCAATAATTTCATACCATGATGGAGGAAATATGAAAGAAACGATATCTCTTGACGAGTACAAAAGAAATGATATCTCAAACGAGTATGAAAGAATATATGAAACTGCAAATGGATTTTCACCAGTCATGTGGTAATTCGCGTAGACAGATCATTTCCACAACTTAACAAAGAACGAATACGAAGGGTTATTCACCATGCATGCGGTAGTCCGCGTAAACAGGTTATTCTCACAGATTAATAAGGAATAGAATGACAACCCTTACGAGTATGAAGAAAATAACATTCTTTACCTTAGTAGGAGACTAAATCTGACTGGAATAACGGAGATATTCTTGAGAAAATCTTTTATTATAATTAAGCTACACTCAAAATATTCTTATACTAGAAATAAATACGCACAATATTATAGAAGAAGAATTCTCTGATTCTGGTGTATTTTCATTTCTTAACTAAGCATCCTATTTATAAGAGAATGGCAAGGCACTATTTAAAAATAATCACAGACGCACAGTAAGAAAAAAAAAATCACAGGCAAATTCGACGAAAATTTGATTTTACTATGCATCACTATGCAATAAAATATTCTAATAAAACAAAAATTTTATATATAATATAATATATTATACTTATATTCTAATAAAATAAATAACTTTATATATATTATAAAAAGTTTTCTGTTTTATATAAAAAAGTTTCTGTTTTATTACTATTATAATAATAAAAAAAAAATTAAAAATAATTTTCTGTCGACGGTTTGAATAATTTGGCACGTAGGGATCTATGAAATAATAAGCCAAACTTACAACAACTCCTCTATTTATATCAAAAATTGAATAAATATTCACCACAAATCACTTAACTTTAATTAACACAATCTTTCAACAATTAGTCATCATTAATATTATAACTCACAATATTGACAACCAGATTGTTCTTAGGAAAGAGAGGGCTTTCCGATAAGAATTTCTCTTTACTGCGCGCAATTAAATAACCTAACTCATTTTCTTGACAGAACTTTTTAAACATTGCCAATAATGCTAACTAATAATATTAAATAATATGGGTAACTGTGTCGTGACAATTATTGACTTAATAATATAAAATATTGTGTAGATGATGCTGTGACAATAATTGAATCAATAATATGAGATATATACTATGCATCAACTACTGTGACAATTATTGAATGAAATACTAAGTGACTTCTTACGTAAGAATCAATAATCAGAGATACTGTTCAATATCGTGTGCTACTGTGCAATTACTGTATTTTTATCACTGGGTATTTCAATAGTTTAACGGTAAAAGTCTTGCCGTTATTTTTATAAAAATGCTATTTTTGTTGTTTTCTATATCCGACAATTATTCTGTTTTGGGGTCCACCAATGATTGCGTCATCGTACGAATATTCCTTGACAAAAGAATATTCTCCGACCAAAAGAATATTCCCCGGCAATACGAATATTTTATGACAACTTGCTTACTTTGTAAAATTTACACAAATCACCCATAACTATAACATTATATCAAATCAACACCTTACTATTTAAAAATAATATATAAAGAAAATTAAATCTTATTCATAAAAAGTTAAGGTCTTACATTTAATTATAACGAAAATTAAAAATATATTTTACAAACATAGTATGTAAAAATATAGGAAACTAAATGGCCTATATATAAAGTTCATAATAACTCTTTATTTCTATATAAAATTTTATTATGTTTATAGATTATTTTAGACATTTTAGTGCCTTTTCTTTTACCCGCAAAAAAAAACCATTAGTATCCAATATAAAATATAAGGCATGAATATGGATTAATATTCTGAACTTTTAATGTTTTTTTATTTTGGGGATTATCCTCTCAATTTTTTTAATTAAGAGATTAAATTTTTAATTTTTTTTCACTTTAGGGATTGTCTTCTCAATTTTTCCAATTAAAGAATTAAACTTTTAATTTTTTTTCACTTTGGAGATTGTCCTCTCACTTTTTTCAATTAGGAGATTAAACTTTTAATTTTTTACTTTAGGGATTATCTTCTCAATTTTTTCCATTTGATGATTAAAATTTTAAATTTTTCTTATTACATCTAAATTGATAGTGTCACATCAGAAAATTGATGACATGACAGCGACATGTGACTAAAAAAATACTTATGTGTAATATTGAGTTTCATTTTAACATTTATTCAATTAATTGTTTTGTACCAAAAATGATAAATATAAGTCCATTATTAAATTCACTTTAAAAAAATGTCATTAAATTTACTTTAAAAATTAAATTTACCAAAAAAAATTAATTTAAAAAATTAATAATTTACCAAAAGTGTAAAATTACCATTAAATTTACTTTAAAAAAATTAATAATGGTCTTATATTTATCTTTTTTGATATAAAAAAGTAATTGAATAAATGTTAAAATGAGACTTAATATTACATATAAGTATTTTTTTAGTCACGTGTCGCTGCCATGTCATCAATTTTTTGACGTGACACTATCAATTAGACGTAATCATAAAAAATTAAAAGTTTAATCTCCTAATTGAAAAAATTGAGAAGACAATCCTCAAAGTGAAAAAAATTAAAAATTAAATCCCCTAATTGAAAAAAATGAGAAGACAATTCCTAAAGTGAAAAAAAATATTCAAAGTATTAATCCATATTTAGGCCTTTTTTATTTTATTGAATTTCAAAATTAGAGACACATTTCCAAGTATCATGAAATTCTTACCATTTAACGTTATCATATCATCACTATTATGTTTCTAATAAATGTGAAAAATATTGTTAAAAATAAAAATAAAAATAAAAATTAAAGGATTAAAACATAAAATATAGTTAAAAATAAAAATAAAAATATAGTTAAAAATTAAAAATAAAATTATGTTTCTGATCAATTATAATCTCATTGGGCTTGTGGTCCAGATTAAAACGTAACTTACATGGAAAATGTAGTGGACCTACAAGCTACTAAAAGTTGCATGCGGTTAGAGCTGTAAATAAATCGGGTTGTCTATGAATTCGAAATCGTTAAATGAGTTGATCTTGAATAAACTTTTTTATTTGTCAGTTAAATGTAAGGGTGTAAATGAGTCGAATCGAAGCGAGCAGTGAGTTACTCGGATTCGACTCGAAATGATAAACATTCGAATTATATTTGAAAAATTCTACTCAGATTCGACTCAACTCGAATATTTACTACTCGAATTCGATCCGACTCGGCTCGAATTATAATCAAACTATTCACGAACTTTAAATTCAAGCTCAAATTCGAGTCACTACATAATAACTAGTTTTATAATAAGTATAATTATAAATTGAATTTGTTATTTTACTTAGAAATGAGAAAATATATTTACTATTACACTTTACAAATAAAAAATCACAATTAAAATTAAAAAATAATAATAATAACAATTAATTATTCTAATTTGATTTAAATTTGTATATATTATAAGAGAATGTATCGAGTATCTAATCGAATTTGTATCAATCGAGCATGTATCGAATCACACTCAAGAATTCGAGTAGTTTGAATCTTAAACGAGTCGAGTATAACTTTACTCATATTCTACTCATATTTTTATTTGAACTATTTTTAATGCTCAGATTTGGATCATATTATTAACGAATTCGAGTCTCGCTCGTATTTTTTCGAGTTGAGCCCGAATCGAGCCCGAACCGTTTAGCTCGTTTACAGCCTTAGTTAAACGAAACCAACTTAAATAATATTGTATCCGGTTAGAGTAAACTTGATTTTTTTAACATTTAATTATTTATTTATTTATATAATACTCCTTCCGTCCAGCTTTACTTTTCCCAATTGATTTTTTATGATCAAATTGATCATATTTAAAATAAAAAATTATTCTTAAGTTTATTGGATATAGACACAAAATTATAAAAAAACATATAGAATTTACTATCAAAGTCAACTTATTTGATTTCAAATTTTGTAGTACATTTGTTGAATTATATATTACTTTCAAAATTGGTCAATTTAACCTTAAAAAGTCAATTAGATGTTTAGGTCCGACAACACTTTTACTTGAAAGATGAAAATTTATGGTTTTTTGGTTGAAACATTTTTGACAAAAGTATGAATTACAAAATTACCCTTTAAATTGTTAAAAAGATATAAAACCTCATACCATACAATCACCTTAAATTTGTCATTATTATTTTTAAAAATACTTTTATAATTATGTAACCAAACGCTATTTTTTAATTTTCTTATAAACGACTGACCGCACCTCACCGTACAGCTACACCACAAGTAGGGTTGTAAATGGTAATCGAAAAATTCGTATTCGTCCGCATCCGTATTCAAAAAAAAACGGATATTATTCGTAATCGAAAAAAAACGGATATATCTGTATTCAGTTTAAAGGTATTCTCAAATAAACGGATACGAATACGGATATTAGCATATTCGTATTCGTTTAACATTCGACCGTAAATATATCCGGCGGACAGATTCGGATATGTATCCGAAATTTATATCCAAATAACTTATATATTATATAATAAGCAAAATAATTTTTTTAAAGTGACATTCCTTATATAATAATTAGTTTTCACTATCATACGAAAATTATTTTTAAAATATATCATTTTACTTCTAAAAAGTATGAAATAACGCTTTTATTCTAATATTAATAAACTGAAATAAATTGATTTAATTATAGTTAATAGATTTTTACTATTATAAAATTAAAATATCTAAAATGTATCATTTACCAAGAAAAATATATACTAGAAGAACAAAACTATAGTTATTAACTTGTTATAAGTTTTTTACTTTCAAAATTTACTTACAATGTTGGGAGGCGGAAACAATGATGAATATAATTTTATTATTAAAATGTGTTAATTCTGAATTAATTTAAAAAAGGGTTGAATAATTAATTCACGTTTATGAATTTTCGGGCGGAGTGAGTATTTATCACTTTCATTTGCCCAATTATTTAAAAATTAGAAGTCCAAATATTTAAAGCAAGTCCAAAGTAAATTTTGGATTAAGTTGAATTAACTAGTTGTCAGTTGTCATGTAGATTATAACTAGCACTCTCCATAAATATAATGAAATAAAATAAATTTTTAATAACTATGTAAATTATAATTTATGTATTGAGGATAAATTATAAATAAAAGTTCTCATAAACATATTATTAAAGCTTTAATCAAGTATTTGAGAAAAAATAATTAAATATTCAATGTAAACTTTTGATTCTAATTATAAATTATAAATATTCATACACACTACAGTATTACTCCACACACATAAAATGGACATCTAAACATTAATAAGTAGTATTGAAATTTAGGATTTCAAAATTGATGAAAACTTTTTTGAATTGTAATTAAGAACATTGATTATTGTATTTAAATATTTATTAAAAATAAATAAATTAACATTTATTCATTAATAAAATATATTATAAAACTCACAATTTTTTTATTATAGTTATAGTTAGAACTGTAAATGGTAACCGAAAAATTCGTATTCGTCCGTATCCGTATTCGAAAAAAAACGGATATTATTCGTATTCGAAAAAAAACAAATATTATTCGTATTCGATTTAAAGGTATCCGCAAATAAACGGATACGGATGCTACTATATCCGAATCCGTATATATCCTGTTTACAGCCGTAACCACAAGGGCACTTAGAAGTGTTAACGCAGCAGCAAGAAAAAACAGAACAATGAATATTTAAAGGAAGGAGAAGAACTGAACTTTTTATTTATCTGTGATGCCTTACATATGATAGCAGAATGGCCTTTATATAGGTGTTAGAATCAAGGATAAGCCTAACAACATGATAAGGCTGTTTCAAAATTAAAACTAAACTGATTTAATTATATCCTTCAGATAGAAGGATTTTATTCAAAAATAACTAACAGCAGAAAATTAGGAACAGAAAATCTGGTGAAGTTTGAATTATCATCCAACATATCCTCCCTTAATTCGAACGACCACAACATCCAAGTAAGCTCCTGAACTTGTAGAACTTTTCTATGGTCAACGCTTTTGTGAACACATCTGCAATTTGGTCCTTCGTGCTGCAAAATTCTAGTTTTACTTCACCTTTTGCTACGAGCTCTCGGATGTAGTGATGACGAAGTTCAATATGTTTAGTTCTTCCATGAAAAACTGGATTTCGAGTCATCGCGATGCTGGACTTGTTATCAGAAAATATAGTTTTGGCCTTTCTTGCTTCTCCTTTAAATCACATAATATCCTCCTCAACCACACAACTTGACATGCGGCTTTTGTAGTAGCTACATATTCAGCTTCTGAACTTGATAAAGCAACTGAGTGTTGCTTATTTGTTCCCCAAGATATCATTCCAGAACCAAGACCAAGAGCAAATCCGGAAGTACTTTTACGATCATCTGCGCAACCTGCCCAATCACTATCAGTATAGGCGATTAACTTACAATTATCAACATTATGATACTTGATCCCATAGTTAATTGTGCCACGAACATATCTCAAAACTCTCTTTGCTGCACCATAATGAACTTTGCTTGGATTCTGCATAAAGCGCGACAATAAACTAACAGAGAACATTATATCTGGCCTCGAGTGAGTGAGATAAATCAATCCTCCGACTAAACTTCGATACTCTTTTAGATCACATCTTTTAGCTCCATCATCTAACACCAGTTTTTCATTGGTGTTCATTGGGGTTTTTGCAGAATTACAACTTGACAATTTAAACTTCTTCAACAAATCAGTAGCATATTTTTCTTGACCCAAGAAAATTCTGTAAGAATCCTGAACAATCTCCATACCCAAGAAGTAATGTAGTAGGCCCAAATCTGTCATCTCAAACTTAGACATCATGCTTTTCTTAAATTCTCCAATCAATCTTTGTGAGTTACCAGTATATATCATATCATCAACATAGAGACAAACAATCAAGAAATCAGTACCTTGAGTTTTGACGTACAAGGTTGGCTCACTCTCACTTTTCTTGAAGTTGTGCTGGATAAAATACTTATCAATCTTCTCGTACCAAGCTCTAGGAGCTTGTTTAAGTCCATAAAGAGCTTTCTGCAATTTGTAGACTTTGTTTTCCATTCCTTTGTCTTCAAAGCCTTTCGGTTGCTCAACATATACGTCTTCTTCTAACTCTCCATTAAGAAATGCCGACTTCACATCAAATTGATAAACTTGCCATTTCTTCTGCGCTGCTAATGCGAGGACAGTCCTGATGGTGTCAATCCTTGCCACAGGAGAAAATGTTTCAGAATAATCGATTTCAGGTATTTGAGAATATCCCTTTGCTACTAACCGTGCTTTGTGCCTTTGAAGTGTACCATCAGAATTAAACTTGGATTTGTAAATCCACTTCAGTCCAATAGCTTCCTTTCCTTTAGGTAGATTGACTAGGTTCCATGTATTATTTCTTTCAATGGCATCAATTTCCTCTTTCATTGCATCCCTCCATTCAGCATTTTCCTTTGCTTCTTCAAATGAAACCGGTTCAAATGTTGCAAAAGCAAAATCACAAGATTGATATATGTCCGCTAGACTCCGTAACTTCTTTGGTGGTGACTCAGATTCTTCTTCAAGAGTTATTGGTTCTTCAAAGGACTCTTCTTCCCCTATCACCTTCGACACCTCAGAAAAATTTTCAGTATCTTTTTCCCAATTCCAATAATCAAGTTCATCAAAAACAACATCACGACTAACAAGTAATTGATCGTTAGAAGGATCATAAAGTCTATAACCCTTTGTCTCCTCACTATAGCCAATAAAGATACATTTTTTACTTTTATCATCTAATTTCCCTCTTTTTTGATATGGAATGTGAGCATAAGATATACAGCCAAATACCTTTAGGTGATTCACATTTGGCCTTCTCCCATGCCAAGCTTCATATGGAGTTTTGCCTTGAACAGCCTTTGTAGGAAACCGATTTATTAAATACACTGCAGTTGACACTGCTTCAGCCCAAAACTTCTTGGGTAGTCTTCTTTCTTTCAACATACATCTCGCGGCTTCAATTATGCTTCTATTCTTTCGTTCGGCAACCCCATTCTGCTGCGGAGTATAACTTACAGTAAGTTCTCTTCGAATTCCTGCACTTTTACAAAAAAAAGAAGAACTCTTTAGATGTGAATTCACCACCACGATCAGTTCGTAGTGTTTTCAAAGAATGTCCGCATTGTTTCTCAGCATATGCTTTGAATTCCAGGAATCTTGAAAAAACTTCAGATTTCTGTTTGATAAAATAAGCCCACGTTAGTCGAGAAAAATCATCTACAAATATCAAACAGTACTTGTTCCCAGCTAACGAGGTTGTACGCATAGGGCCACATAAATCAGCATGCACTAGCATCAATGGTGCTTTTGCTCTCCAAGACTTTCCCACTTGAAATGGAACACGATGTTGCTTACCATAAACACAAGCTTCACATACTTCCTGATCTTTAGTTACTGCAGGCAGCCCATTCACCATTGCCTTTCTATGCATCAGACTTAGGCCATCAAAATTCAAATGCCCATATCTTTTGTGCCATAGCCACGAGTCATCAATAACATTAAATGCATTACAATCAAGCTCAGAAAATTGAAGGGGAAACATCTTATTTTCAGTCATTTTCACAGACAATAGTAATTTCTTATCCTCTTTATTGTAAATCATGCAACAATCATCATCAAAAACAGCGTAGTATCCTTTCTTAAGTAGTTGACCCACACTAATAAGATTTTGACCCAACCGTGGAACATACATTACATCTGAGATAAGTTTCTTACCAAACTTGGTATCAATGGAGACAACTCCTTTTCCATAAACCTGAACTTGCTCATTATTCCCTAAGCTGACCTGAGACTTTACGGATTCATCAATTTTAACAAAGATAGACTTATCACCGGACATATGATTACTGCAACCACTATCAAGATACCAAACATGCTTTACAGTTTCAGTTAAACAACAAAGAAACAACGACTCCTCATTATTATCACATTTTTCTTCATGAAACTTTGCTTCATTTTTCTTGTTATACCAACAATTATCTTGAGTATGCCCATATTTTCCACAAATAGAGCAAATAGGAATATTTGGATCCTTGTTTTTATACCAACAATCTTTCTCAATATGACCTTTCTTATTGCAATTATAACATGTGGGAAGTTCATAATTACTTGAGTTGTGATTCTCACCATTGCGACCGTTGAAGTGCTTATGAGCACTAGCTTTGTTAAAGTGCTTACCGTTATTCCTGCTCCAGGTTTTGTCACCATTACCTCTGTTGTAATGTTTTTGAGTCTGGTTCCAACTCTTTCCTCCGCCTCGAGCACTTTCACGTTTATCTTTTGAATGATTCTTCCACCCATGGGAATGTGAGCTCGCACCTGCCTTCAAGTCAATCTTTGACTGGAAAACTTGTTCAACTTGATTTTCAACAACCCTGCTCAATCTTTCCTCATGTGTTTTCAATGAACCCATTAATTGAGTAAATGATAAAGTAGACAAATCTTTCGATTCCTCAATTGCAGCCACAACAAAATTATACTTTGGAGTTAAACTCCTCAAAACTTTTTCAACAATCTTTTGATCAGACATATTTTCACCAAGAGACTTTGCTTGATTAACAATAGAAGTAACTCTTATGGAAAAATCATACATTGTCTCAGAACTTTTCATCAACAACGTCTCAAAGTCTCGACGAAGAGTTTGCAATTTAAGAGTAATTACCTGTGTTGAACCTTCATGTTCATTTCGCAGCAACTCCCATGCTTCCTTTGATGTTTTTGCACCCATGATGCTAGGAAAGATTGTATCATCCAACCCTTGTTGTATATAAGACAATGCTTTTGCATCTTTCTTGTTATTTTCTTTCATCTCTTTCATTTGGGCAACAGTGATTCCATCTCCTTCATATACTGTATAACCATTCTCAACAAGTTCCCATAAGTCAAGAGAAACAAACATGGTTTTCATCTTAATACTCCAAAACTGATACTTTTCACCTTTAAAGATAGGAACATGTGGTTGAGAGTTGTTACCTGTTGCAGCCATACTTACTTTGACCTTGCCTCTGATGGAGTTGTAGTTTTCTACCCAGTTAATTAACCTGCTTTGATACCAAACTTTGTTAACGCAGCAGCAAGAAAAAACAGAACAATGAATATTTAAAGGAAGGAGAAGAACTGAACTTTTTATTTATCTGTGATGCCTTACATATGATAGCAAAATGGCCTTTATATAGGTGTTAGAATCAAGGATAAGCCTAACAACATGATAAGGCTGTTTCAAAATTAAAACTAAACTGATTTAATTATATCCTTCAGATAGAAGGATTTTATTCAAAAATAACTAACAGCAGAAAATTAGGAACAGAAAATCTGGTGAAGTTTGAATTATCATCCAACAAGAAGTTCCGAGCCTAAAGGGAAAACTTGGAATCCCCCTACATTCCGACTCCATGCATGTTCTGATGTGGTGGTGCTTTCATTTCTTTACAATCACAAATGGTGTATCTTGTTCCTTCACCAAAATCGTCTTATTGCAAGAATAAATAGCTGCTGTATACTTGCACAAAGCAGAACCTGATAACTGTCGCTAGGAAAATAAAAGCGAAAAAATGCTGCTCAAGTCTTGCTATCCTTCAAGGAAAGGAAAAATCATCAAAAAGAGAATCTACCACATACCTGCAACAAATATACTTTGCAAGGAAAAACACTTCCCAATCCTGTGACACACGATAAACGTTTGAAACGTGACCAACCAAGAGTAGTTTTTGTTAGAAGTTTAATTAAGTTTGAATAAGTCTTTGATTATTTAGTCAAAGTAGTTAGTGGAGGTAGTCCATAGGAGTCTGTTTCAAGTTTGTCCCTATTTTTATGCTCACGTTTGAGCTTCCATTACTTCCTTTATTTTCTGATTGTTAGTTGATGTATAGCTCTATTTAAGAGCTTGATGGCAGTCAATAAATATAAGTTTTATTCTCACAATTTCTAGTGTTCGTATCAGTGGTATCAGAGAGTGATAATACACAGCAGTAGTTTTATTTCTCTGTTACGTGAGTGAAAGTGAGAGTGATACACAGCAGCAACTTCATTTCTCATTTCTCCAAATCGATGGCTGTAGAAAATTTTGTGCAACCAGCCATTCCTCGATTCGATGGTCATTATGATCATTGGAGCATGTTAATGGAAAATTTCTTATGGTCCAAAGAATATTGGCCGGTGGTTGTTTCTGGAGTAGTAGAACCAGCTGTGGATGTGGTTTTGACAGAAGCACAAAAGACTGAACTTGAAGGGAAGAAGCTGAAAGATCTCAAAGCAAAGAATTATCTCTTCCAAGCTGTTGATCGGTTAATCTTGGAAACCATCCTCTACAAAGATACTTCCAAGCAAATCTGGGATTCAATGAAGAAAAAGTTTCAAGGAAACACAAGGGTGAGACGCGTGCACCTCCAAGCTCTTCGACGGGAGTTCGAAGTTCTCCAAATGAAGCCTGGAGAGTCAGTTTCAGAATATTTCTCTAAAACGATGGCTATTGCAAACAAGATGCGGATTTATGGGGACAAGCTGGAGGATGTGAGTATTGTTGAAAAGATCATTCGATCAATGACTGCAAAGTTTAATTTTGTAGTCTGTTCTATTGAAGAGTCTAAAGATATCGATACTGTGACGCCCAAAAATAGGTTCAATACACAACCCACCTATTCTGGGTAGCCAAGAAATATATGGTACAGAATCCAAATACAAATCTTTTATATCCGATTGTCATACACAATACGACCACACATAAAGTGTGAGTTTCAATACAAATACAGTACCCACACTCCAATTAAATGATACGTTACATAAAGGTAAAGTCAACAACTGTTTTAGAAATTAAAATATTTAAAAAATGCTCAAGAAAACCTTCGTACATGGGCGACCATGCATCTAAGTTATAATAGGACTTGAGAATTATCCTTGGTTGACCCAATAGACCCCAAAGAAGAACGAGAAGATTACTATCATATTCTTTCCAATGGTGAATTTTCTCTTGCCATATAATTATCTCAATTTTCTCAAACTGAGGATTATATTCCAACCATACTCCAAGATTATATAGGTAGTGCTCATAGAAATAATCAGCAAGTGAATGTGCACAACCCTGTCTTATGATAACCCAAAGTCGTATATCATTAGATATCTTGTATGATAGTGGCAAAACACCCTTCCAAAGTTGGGTTCACCTCAACCTACACTTTTATTACCTGAAAGGAATTGTGAAGCAAAAGGGTGAGCAGAAATAGGCCAGTAAAGAATATCATGACTAAAGATAATCAAATTATCAATTGCATTCGTCAGTAATAGATCAGAGATTTAGAACGTATGGTAGATGATAAAACTTTTCAGCCATAGTTGCAGCGGAACAAACAATCCATTAGAATAGTTAAATAGACTATAATGTCTATTATCTTCTCCATGTTAAAATCTACCAACAATATTTTATACCTGTAACATCAATCAATAGTTCATGTCCATAATCATGTGAATAATTCATAATCATAATTGTGTTGCTAAATTCCTCTTCGCATCCAGGACGAAAATAACTTTCATCACCTGTCTTTACCTGAAACACCAAAGATCATGGTTATACCAAATCACAGTTCCTGTTCATAATCATGCTAATCAATTCATCTTTGCACTATGGGCCAAAGATATTCAACAATTAATCATTCATCCTTACACTGCCGGCCAAAGATATTCATCAATAGTTTATCTTTGCACTACAGGCCAAAGATATTCATAAATCAACGCTCATCTTTGCACTACAGGACAAAGATATTCATCAATAGTTCATCTTTGTACTACAGGCCAAAGATATTCATAAATCAACAGCTCATCTTTGCACTATAGGCCAAAGATATTCAAATCTCAAAGAAATATTTAATCATTTCAGAATTAATAGAAACAATATTTATAACCATATTGATCAATTCACCTTTGCACTTAAGTTAAAGATATTCAATTATAAACTCAATGGTCATGATCATACCAGTCAACAATTCATCTTTGCACTACTGGCCAAAGAGAACCCACAGTCATGGTCATATCAATAATCTACCCATTTTTACACTCAAGTCAAAGAGAACTTCCATCACTATGATTATAAAAATATTATATATGACAATAAAAATAATATAATCAAAACATGGATATAATTTCAAGAGTAAGATTCATAAATCAAAGATAATTTGGACAGAAAAAAAAATATTTTTTTTTACCGTGAATAGTACCCTGTGAATATTAATTCTTGAATAGTAACTAATGAATATTAACTCGTAAATACTAACTCGTGAATAGTAACCCATGAATAGTAACTCGTGAATAGTAATTTCGACATGAAAAGGTAAAATTTTCATAATAAAGTTCGGACCAATATTCCGGTGAAAATGATATTTGATAAAGCACAAAACTCAATTTTTCTCTCTTCCACCTTATTTTATTTTTATACCATAAATTTATTTTAAAATCATATAAATAATAAAATTATATTATTATCTTATCACATTATACTATTATAATGTAATATTATAATAAAATATTTGAATAAATATTTTATCGAAGAAGATAAAATATCAACTTTCAACAATTGTCTCTTTTGCTAAACATTCCACCATTTTTATCAAAGTTGAATAAATATTTACTTATCATTTTATCAATAATTAATTATTATTCACAAATAATATTACAGAATCACAATAATGACAATCAGGTCGTTCCCAGGAAAGAGGGGCTTTTCGATAAGAATTTCTCTTTACTGGCGCGCAATTAGATTAACTAACCCCTTTCCTAGACAGAACTTTTTAGACATTGTCAATAATACTATCTAATAATATTATTCAAATAATATGAATTATTGATCTGATAATGTGAAATACTGTGCAGTGGTTACTGTGACAATTATTGAATCAATAATATAAAATATCAACGTAGCAATTATTGATATAAAATATCAACGTAACAATTATTGAATCAATAATATAAAATATTGAACAGTAATTACTGTAACAATTATTGAGTAAGTGTCTTCTTACGTGAGAATCAATAATTAGAAATTATTGTGCAATACCGTGTGCTACTGTGCAACAACGCGTATTATTGTATTTTAACCATCGGGTATTTCAACGGTTTAACGGTAAAAGTTTTGCCATTATCATTATTATTATTTTTTATATAAAAAGGTTACTTCTGTCGCTTTCTATATCCGACAATTATTCCGTTGTGGGGTCCACCAAAGACTGCGCCGTCGTACGAATATTCTCCGACAAAAAAGAATATTTCACGACCAAACGAATATTCCCCGACAACAATGAATATTTTATAACCACTTGCTTACTTTGTAAACTTTACATATATTACCCTTAACTTTAACCTTTTATCAATTTAACCATTTACTGAATAATAATAATAATAATAAGAAAAATTTAATACTTTTATTTCATAAAATTCGGGGTCTTACAGATACTCTCTCAATAGACGAGCTACAAAATTCTTTGTTGGTCCATGAGCAGAAAATATTACACCAAGATAAAGAGGATCAAGCATTGAAGGCCTTCTCAGAAAATCATTCTACACCAAATAAAGTTGATAGAGGTCGTGGCTCCAACAGAGGACGAGGTAGAGGAGGAAGACACCATAATGATCGTGGCGCCCAACAACACAACCAGAAGTCACAAGAAAATCAGTTTCAAGGAAGGGGAAGAGGACGTAGAGGCCATCATTTAACAAATTTTCGACTAAGATTAGCAGATAAGTCTAATGCTGAATGTTACAAATGTCATAAGTTTGGTCATTATCAGTCAGAATGCTGACCTAATATGAGCAGACAAGGTGGAGAAAAAACCAACTTTGTTGAGAAAGAGAAAGAAGAAGTGTCTCTGTTGATGGTGTGTCACGTTAAGGAAGAGACTCATCAACACATGTGGTACTTAGACACCGGCTGCAGCAACCACATGTGTGGAGACAGGAGGTTGTTCTCTGAAATTGACGAATCATTCCGCAACATAGTGAAGTTTGGCGACAACTCCATGATTGCAGTAAAGGGAAAAGGAAAGGTAACTTTCCAGACCAGAGGAAACATCACCTACACTATCTCGAATGTCCTTTTTGTGCCAGATTTAAAGACCAACTTGCTTAGTGTAGGCCAGCTACAAGAAAAAGGATATGAGATTTAAATCAAAGATGGTGTATGTCTTATTCAAGATGCAAAGCTGGGTTTAATTGCTCGGGTCAATATGACGTCAAATCGTATGTTCCCTATTTTTATCCATGACGCCACTCATTCATGCTTCTCTGCAAACTTGAAAGATACAACATGGCTATGGCACTTTCGCTATGGTTATCTCAGTTTTGGTGGCTTGAAGACACTGCAAAAGAAAAGTATGGTGACAGGCCTTCCACCATTTGAGTCCCCTTCTGAAATCTGTGAAGAATGTGTTGTTAGCAAACAACATCGGGATGCCTTCCCAACGGGAAAGTCTACAAGGGCAAAGACGGTGCTTGAGCTGGTACATTATGACTTGTGCGGGCCGATCAAACCAATGTCCCAAGGAGGTAAACGATACTTTATATCGTTCATTGATGATTATAGTAGGCGGACTTGGGTTTATTTCTTGCATGAAAAATTAGAAGCTTTTACAGTCTTTCAGTAATTCAAAGCACAGGTTGGAAAAGAAGCTGGCATGCTGATTAAAAGCCTCCGTACAGATCGTGGTGGAGAGTACATGTCAAGGGAGTTTGAAAATTTCTGCAGTCAACATGGAATTAGAAGGCAGTTTACTGCAGCTTACTCTCCCCAGCAGAATGGCGTGTGCGAAAGGAAAAATCGCACAATCCTTAATATGGTTCGCAGCTTGTTACAAAGGAGTGGTGTTCCCAAGAGCTTTTGGGCTGAGGCTGTTAATTGGAGTGTTTATATTTTGAACAGAAGTCCCACACTAGCTGTTCAAAATATAACTCCCGAAGAAGCATGGAGTGGGCGTCGACCAGCTGTTGATCATTTTCGGGTGTTTAGGTGTATAGCCTATGCTTATGTTCCTAATGAGAAGCGAAGAAAGCTGGATGACAAAGGTGAAAAATGCATTTTTCTTGATGTTAGTGATATATCAAAGGCATATAAATTGTTTAATCCTATCACTAAGAAAATTGTCATTAGCCGTGATATGGTTTTTGATGAAGAAAAGGCGTGGTCTTGGGAGTCAAATCCTGCTGATTCACACATTCCAGCAGATTTTGATGGTACAGATAATAAATCAGCATAACAGCCTCTGCAACAATTTTCGACAACCCCCAACACTCAACCAGATTCTGCAGCAATAGAAACTTCAACAGAAATTTCTACAGCAACAGGAACTGAGGAGCAATTCATTCCAACAAGTGTTTCACGTCCCCAACGTGTTAGAAGGAGCCCCACATGGATGTCTGATTATGAGGTAACTGGAGTTGATCAGACTGAAGACCCACTTACACACTTTGCTCTATTTTCATATTGTGATCCCACCGTCTTTCACGAAGCTGTCAAGGAAGCAAAATGGCGGGAAGCTATAGATGCTGAAATAGAAGCCATTGAAAGAAATCACACCTGGGAGTTAACAAAGCTTCCAAAAGGGCAGAAGACCATTGGTGTCAAGTGGGTGTACAAGACAAAGTTGAAGGAGAATGGTGCAATCGACAAGTACAAAGGTCGCTTGGTGGCTAAGGGTTATAAGAAAGAGTTCGGTGTCGACTACAAAGAAGTATTTGCTCCTGTGGCGAGGCATGATACAATCAGATTGGTGATCGCATTGGCAGCTCAAAACTCTTGGCCTATTTTCAAGTTGGACGTAAAATCAGCATTCCTTCATGGTGCATTGGAAGAAGAGATATTTGTTGATCAACCTCCTGGTTATGTGAAAGTAGGTAATGAGCACAAAGTCTATAAATTAAAAAAGGCTCTATATGGACTAAAGCAAGCTCCTCGAGCTTGGTATAGTTGTATAGAAGCTTATTTTTTAAAGGAAGGATTTCACAAATGTTCTTATGAGCATACACTTTTTATGAAGATCGGGGCTCAAGGTAAAATGCTCATTATATGCTTATATGTTGATGATTTGATCTATACTGGAAATGATGATGCTATACTTGAGTTATTCAAGAAATCCATGATGGCTGAATTTGAAATGTCTGATCTCGGAATGATGCACTATTTTCTTGGCATTGAAGTGTTTCAATCAGCTGCTGGAATATTTATTTCTCAAAGAAAATATGTGCAAGAGATTTTAGATAGGTTTCAGATGGCGAATTGCAATTCTATTAGCACACCAACAGAGTTTGGTTTGAAGCTAACTAAAGATGATGGAGGAAAGAAGGTTGACAACACCTTATTCGAGCAAATTGTGGGGAGTTTAATGTACTTGACATCAACAAGGCCAGATATAATGTATGATGTGAGTCTTATTAGCAGGTATATGGAGAATCCCACTGAGTCACATCTTCTTGCTGCCAAGCGAATTCAGCGATACTTGCAAGGTACGAAGAAGTTTGGGTTGTTTTATAAGAAGGGAGAAAAATCAGCTTTGATTGGATTCACAGACAGTGATTTTGCTGGAGATCAAGATAATAGGAAAAACACTTCATGCCATGTCTTTATGTTGGGTTCGGGAGCTGTTTCATGGTCCTCAAAGAAGCAACCAATTGTCACTTTATTGACCACAGAAGCTGAGTTTGTTGCTGCTACTTCATGTGCTTGTCAAGCTATATGGCTGAAGAAAATTCTTGAAGAGCTTTGTGTGAAGAATCAAGGTACTACTACTCTTTATTGTGATAACAGCTCTGCCATCAAACTCTCTAAGAATTCTATACTGCATGGAAGGAGCAAGCATATCGATGTGAAGTTTCATTTCTTATGAGACCTCACAAAAGATGGAGTAATTGATCTCATTTATTTCAAAAATGAGGATCAAATTGCAGATATTATGACCAAGCCCCTCAAGTTGATCGTGTTCATGAAGCTGAGAAGACTACTTGGTGTTTGTTCCATGGAAGATCCAATTTGATGGAATATTTGCAGGGACTTGTCGCTGGAGGCTTTACTCTTTCTAAACTGAATTTCTGTAGATTGTTCAGTTTAAGGGTGGGTGTCAGAAGTTTAATTAAGTGTGAATAAGTCTTTGATTATTTAGTCAAAGTAGTTAGTGGAGGTAGTCCATAGGAGTCTGTTTCAAGTTTGTTCCTATTTTTATGCTCACGTTTGAGCTTCCATTACTTCCTTTATTTTCTGATTGTTAGTTGATGTATAGCTCTATTTAAGAGCTTGATGGCAGTCAATAAATATGAGTTTTATTCTCACAATTTCTAGTGTTCGTATCAGTCACAAGGTCAATCCAGTCTATACAATCTGATCCAACAAAACAACCATGTCAGCTATAACAGCACGTTCGTTTTGATTTTCCTTTAGAGCTAGCTCTGCAACATCAGCTAGTTTAAGCAGAGGTTCCACATTTCTTGGCAATGCGACATTCCTATCAATAATGGCAGCTGCCCTGCCCCGTCTTATCAGAGGCAGCGCCCATTCAACAATGTCTGGAGGTGTATATTCGGTGTCATGAGCTTTCCTCCCACTCAAAATCTCTAGGAGAACAATTCCAAAGTTATAAACATCGTTCTCCATACTTGCATTTAACTCCATGTCGTTGACACTTAGAAGCCCAAAGTCGGCAATTCTTGCCTCCCAGTTAGAATCCAAAAGAATGTTTGAAGTACTCAAATCTTGATGAACAATGGGAGGGCTGACTACTTTGTGAAGGTACTCAAGCCCTCTCACAGCCTGCAGTGATATCTTCAACCTCAGATTCCAATCTAGAGGAGAAAGCTCCCCATAGAGATGGTCATGAAGCGTCCCATGTGACAAACTCGTATACTAGCAACCTCTCTCCCATTTCTGCGCAATAACCCAACAAGTTTACAATGTGGTTGTGTCGGATATTGCAAAGAACTTCTAGTTCTGCTTCGAATTCCCGGCTGTTGGTGTGAATTATGGTGGCAGCATTAGCCCTTTTGACAGCCACTTGGCTACCATCAGTAAGAGTGGCTTTGTACACGAATCCATAACTTCCACGGCCTAGCTCGTTAAACTCCTTGAACCCATTTGTAGCATCTTTTAATTCTGAGAGGCAGAAGACCTGTGCTGTTCCAACAGCAGGTATTACAGAGATGGACATCTCAGGGTCAGGGCTAGGCTTGGCCTCCACCACCTGCTTGCGAAAGCAAGAAAAGCAATGTGTTTTATCACTTTCTTTACTGAAAGTTTCAATCAAGCGAGGAATAATACAGCACCCAATAAAAACTAAAATTGAACCTAATACACAAGATCCAATGATAATCACTAATTTCTTAATCTCACGTTGCTCCTTAGGCCGACTCTTGGAGGAAGAAGGATGTCCACAAACATCCCAACAAGAGCTGTTCTGGCAAACAGAACAGGCAGTGCATACTCTGTCTGCATTCTCATTACATACACTGGATGGAAAAAACCCTTCGGAGCAATTTGACCAACAAGGCAGGCAGATTTTCAGGTCCTCCTGAACACATACACTTGTCAGTTCAGCCTCATTAAGCATGCTTGCATTGAAAGCAAACTTCCCATAAGCACATGAGCTTGGAGAACAAATGCCCGGACTACATAATTGCAGCGGAGGGCTATAATTTGGCGGCGACTGCCCATTAACATCCCAACAATCAAGTACCAAGTCAGCTTCCCGAACCCCACAAGTTGTAAAGTCAGATGAAGCAATGGCCGTAAAGCCAGAACCTTTTGGAACTGAAGAAGTTTTGATGTTTCCCCAGCATTCAATTCCATGATCGTCCTCACGAATCCCACAAAAATGGTGAGCACCTGCTGATAAGGCCACAAAATGAATACCCACGGGCAGATCACCAAATTCTTTGGAATCACCCCAGCATTTTAATTCACCAGATTTACTAGAAATCCCACAAACAGAACTTCTCCCAGAAACTAAGGACTTTATATCCCCTGAAACCACCAACTTACCTGCTTTTGGGCCCCAACAGACAACACCACCATCTCTCAAAACACCACAACTAAAACCATCCCCAGAAACAATCTCCCTATAAACAGCATTCCCCATAGATGGATCATGGAATGAAGAAATATGCATAAGAACTTTAGGAACATCATTATCACTACTTGGTGTTTGATAAAATTCCCAACAATCTACAATGCCATATTCAATACTTGAATTATAAGATCCTCTAATGGCACATACATGATTCATTCCAGCAGCTATTGTCGAATAAGTATTGTATTTAAAGCTCGGTGGGACAAAATCTATACCTGAACCGGACAATGTCCAACAATACGCCTGCGAACTGTTCGATGTAATGCCACACAGAAACCCCTCGCCACCGGAAAGACCTGCCATAGCCGGCAGAGAATTGACATATGTAGATGATGATGGCAATGATGATTCGTTATTGTTTTCCTCCCAACATATGATCTCCTGCTTACCACCCGCATCAATGGCACAAAAGAACCCGTTTTCGCCAAACGTAGCAGCAATTGGGCCTATTGAACCATACGCCCCTATTGCCATTGCTGGCAATAGAAAGAGAAGAAGCAGAATATGGGAGCTGGAGAGGTGTGTTTGGGTGATCATATGTGGTTTTGGTTTGTGGGTTTTAGCGATCTAATTGTATCATGGAGTTGCAAGTGTTTTTATTTGTTTTTGCTTTGTTTTGGGATTTAAATTGTGTTGCTGAGGTTGAAGATGGAGTGGTGAGCTTGAAGGAAGTTGGCTATGGCCATTTCTTGTTTAAATAATGCTACTATCACATAATTTTGGGTAACATAATGCACACATACACACGTATGCATACTGTAGGCTCTGCGTGATATGCAAGGCCCTCAAATATGCATATGTATGTATGTGAGCTTTATGTGACCCAAATTATGTGATAGTTGCATTGCTGTTCTTGTTTTTGTGAAGTTTTAAATATAGTACTGCACAAGTTGGAGTTTAGACAGTTAAAAAGTCAAACAGAAGAATGACGCAGATTTCAGCATTTGTAGCTCAAGTGTATCTGAATCCTTATTTCACACTTCACTGCTGTGATCTCTCTAACCCACAAAAAAAAGAGGGGAGGGGGGGGGGGGGGGGGGTTTACAAATTTATATTATATCATTTGATGTAGAATATATTATTTGTCAATGCGAAAAATTATAACATTTTGATATTCATATTATTAAAAAGAATATTATATCTCGTGATAAGTGTGTCTAATAATTGCGCATTTGCACACAGGTATACGAAATATTCTTTTATCCACTAAAGACAAATCAACTACAGTGAGTAAGAACAAAATCACATACGATTAAAAAGAGAAGAATTTTAACTTGCAAAATAGTTGGTTTAAGGAGTAATGCCTTCACTAAGAGTGATAGAATATTGAATTTGGTCATTAAATACAATTAAGGTGGTTGATGCAACAAAGAAGCAAGTGGTTGATAGGAAATAGAAGAACATGTATCTTGTCATACATGTCAGCATGTGTATAGGGCATCAATGTGACCTTAATTTAATTTATTGACTTTATGCATGAATTATGGAATAATATGTAATTAAAAATTTATTCAAATAATATCATCATATCTTTGACAAAACTATGAACAAGAAGAATATAAGGCAAACAGGCTGTGTGGGAGGGAGATGACACAGGCCAATGTTTTCCCAGTTTTGTCATCGTCTCCTCAACCAATTGCAGATTAAATCATTGGATTAATTTATTAATTAATTAATTAATATTGATTTAATTCGGTATTTTTTGAAGATCGATCTCTCTCAAATATTTTTTCATAATTTTGCAATATATGCTTAATTAGTGCAGTCTTCTATTGACAGTTCATGTGCAGCATTTGTAGCCAAACAAGGAGCAAGATCATTCATATGCTGCAAATGGAAGATACCAAGTACTTAATAATTAATGTGAATTTAGATCAAGGGCCGCCATCCCCGGAATGCCCACCCCGGCCCGGCCCGGCCCGAGAGAGGCCATGGGCCCTTTCACTTTTGAAAATTGTATTTTAGACCCATGATTTTTATTTAATTATCATACACCTTTATATATTTTATGCCAACTTGATCAATTTTTATTTGAAGTAAATCATTACTTATACTATACTATGGATATTATTTTACAAGTTTTGGATGCAAAAAGTCGAGCAAGGGCAAAAAAGCCAGTCAAGAAAGAGTTAGTCCTGTGGTGACAAGTGTAAGATGGTAATTTCACCTCACCTCAAACTCTAATCAGTGATTCAGTGTGTTAAGCTTTATATATATATATATACACACGATTCTTTTCTCCAGCGAACCTTAAGTAGTGAACTTAGATCGAATCGGCTATAGCGACGGTTTTTTCCGTCGTTATAGCATGCAAAGCCAACGACATAGCTAGCTATGGCGACGGTTAGAATCGTCACTATAGCTCAAAAAACCGTCACTATAGTCGGTTCGTTTTTGGTTCGCTATTTAAGGTTCGTTGGAGAAGGGGACCGTATATATATATATATATATATATATATATATATATATATATATATATATATATATATAGACAATTGACAAAAAAAAAAGAGAGATGAAAGTATGAAAGTAGGTAATTTCACCCTACTGTGATGAAAGTATGCTTTATATAATTATATACAAATTTAAAAATAAAGCATCCTAAAAAATGACTAGGCGATATACACCCCTCTATCACCTAGAATGTCATAATTAGTGCTTTGATGCATATTAGGAAATTAATTGTTAGAAATAATAGTGTTAGAATAATCTTAAATAATTTTTAATATTAATATTAAGAGACTACATACCATATGTTTTTTTTTATAGTTGCATTACAAACTCCAATTGTATACATGGTGTTGGAAAAATCACTTATTTATTTGAAAATATCACTACTCTAAAACTTTTGTATTTTTTTTTGACTTTGGAAAAATAATTATTATCTTAGAATAAAGATAAAAGGAAAATGATATTATTGCGAATATTTATGTCCATTTTTTGAATGTCAGTTACGTAGATAAGTATTAGTGATTAGGAGTGAGCATGGTGCGGTTTGATACGGTTTGAAGTCTAAACTGTACACGAAACTGCTTAGGTGCGGTTTGATAAATTCAAAACCGCACATGAAACCGTTTGTGATTGATGCGGTGCGATTTCATTTGGTGCAGTTTCGGTTCCAAAACTAATTGAAACAACAAAATTTTATGCAATTTAAATTAACAATTTAGCATCACACAATATTAAATACTATTTTTTTCGCTAAATAAAAAATTATTAAATACCACTTTGATAATACACACGACCTTACTTATATGTTTTGTCTAAACAAAAGCTAAATAGAACCTGATGAATTATTATCTGCTTACATATGAAAATTCTAAACAGAGCTAATTAGTTAATTACGTGAAAGATAATTCCAAATGGATTAACTGAAGAGTGGCTTCCATAATAATGCTTCTTGATATGCTCCATGTTGACAGTGCTACTCATTTCAGGACTCTATTGCACTTGAACTCTTGAAATGAACTAAGAACTAAACACGTCGTTTTGGGCCTTTTGGCCATATAATTTAAATTTTAAAAAAACTTAAAAGAAGCATGGTGCGGTTTCGATTTTATACATACGATTTTAGTCAGTAACCAAACCCAAACCGTAAATTTAGTTTTTCAATTCACCTAAAATCATTATATATGCCGGAACCGTTGATGCGGTTTTAATTGGTGTGGTTTGTGCGGTTTTTGATGCGATTTCGGAGGTAATTCGGTTCCATGCTCAGCCTTATTAGTGATAGTCTTTTTAGAGAGATGTATAATAAGTAAGATACTCCTATAATTTTTACCAATCTCATATATTGATAAATTTTATAATTGTAATTCGGCATAAATGGGTCGCAATACATAACAAGAATCGAGATAAAATGCAATTACCACATTCTTCAGGATAAATGGAGTATTTGTCTATTTACAAAATCACCCTCACGAGAAATTCTTATTTATACCATGTTGGCAATTTGGAATAGACAACTTGGGAAGCTGCAATTAACGTACAGTTAAAGACTCTAACAGTACGGTATTTGGTACTGTTATTAAATAAATACATGTATAGATGATATATCTAAGTATAAAGCATAAACCCATTAATGTGAATGAATAATATTTAATCATTTCTCTGAATAATAGTTATTAATTATATGCTTAGTTTGGTCAATGGAGGCAGCAGGAGGCGTATCATCCGCTGATGCTCTAATCAAACTCCATTTCTCAAAAATCCAAAACATATCGAGTACTATTCTTTAATTAATAATTGAAACTAATTAATGACTCCTCTAATTTTTGATATATTTCCAACCGTAAACGAATTGTGTTCGTGTAATCTCGACTTGACTCGAGTTCGTTTATCGAGTCAAGTTCGAATTATTGTTAGGAACTTATGTTGCGTTTGGATTGAAGGAATAAAGGTAGAAATGGAATGACTCATTCCTATGGAATAAAAAAAATTATGTTTGGTTGCTATTGGAATGAATTGAACCATCTTTGTTTTTTGTTATTTTCGACAGAAATTTAACTTTCTTGCCCAAGATTTCATGCCCAAAGCCTTATGAGTAGTTTTTTTTTATCATTGAGTCATGAAGGTCTTGGGGAAGGGAGAGTATGGAATAACTCATTCCAACTAAAATGAAATTAATCATTCCAATCTTCATTCCATTCATTCAATCCAAACACAACATTAGGATATCGCAAATGAGTTGAAGACTCGAGTCTCACATTGAATAAATAATAGAATAGTGAATAATTAATATACATAAATGGATCCAATACCTAATGATTTAAGTTTTCGGGTCAGGTTTTGTTTTAAACATGTGTGTCAGTACCTTGTGTACACTTACGCGATGTGCAGGCTCCCCGGTTCTTCTCCCAATAACTATATTATATTTGACTTGAGTTTGTTTAAGCTCGTTCATCTAGTAATTAATTAATTAAAATAATTAAATCTACAAACTATGTATATAAGAATATATAAATAATTAATTTAATATTTTTTTTAAATTTGGTTTAACTCAAGTAAAACTCGGCTATACTTAACTCGAGCTCGATTAGGTTGGCTTAGGCTTAAACTCGAGCTCGAGTTGAACTCGTATATAAAAGAGATGAATTCAAATAACATATATATTCATGCTAGTTTAAAAATTTGGCTCGACTCGAATTTGTTTAATTTTTAGTCGAACTCGAACTTGGCAAGTTAAAACTCGCTGGTTTACAACCAAATATATGTAATGGTGTAGAGGGTTGTATTTACAAAAAAGCTTTTTTGGATGATTAATTAAAAATAAATAAATGAATAAATAAATAAACAAAACCAAAGTGATTGAAAAGTTTTACTACTATGACTTGGATGATGACCAACCTTACTTTATTTTCAGTTCTTGAAAGAATCCCAAGTAACAATTTCAGATGCATCAAACATTACTAGCTAGCCATGTACAAACAGAAGTAGAGATGTAAACGAGTCGAATCTCAGCGAACACCGTAATGTTTAGATTCAACTCGACTCGAAAAAATTCGGCTCGAATTCGATAAGGAATTTCTAATTTTGCACCAAATTGGACTCAGATTATTACTCAGACCTACTCGGCTCGTAAGTACTCGACTCGTTTACATAGCGAGCTACTCATGAGCCTTCAAATCGAGTTTCGAATATGAACTATTTCACTTAAAATTGAACCATTACGTACTGAATTAATTACTGAACTAATGTTTATATATAAAAGTTTTTCACTTTTATTTATGTAAATAAATTACAAATAATATAATACAAATTGACAATCAATTCATTGATTTATTCAAGTACAAAGCTTATACAATTTCATACTACACTTTATAAATTATAAAGATTGATACAAATATCACATATTTAACTTGTTAGTATGGATCAGACCAGTATTCGAATATGATTCGAATATGATCCATCGAGCAAGTATTGAGTATGGTTCGAGAAATAATGAAATACTCGAACATAAATATGAGCGAATACTGGTATACTCGAATTCAACTCATGTATTAAACAGAAGTACCATTTTCAGTTTTTTTGGATGTTGTATAACTTGCATCAACCCACAAATCCCAAGTTCGAATCGAATCAATCCTCCCGAATTCGGAACAAATCTCAGTTCAAATTTGAATCAAATTTATCCAAATAAAGTCTTAAACCACTGACCCAAATAGTATCTCGTTGGATCATCTTAGCCCACCACAGTCTCACCCAAAAGATCATGACTTAAAAGTACTATTAATAGTAACTTATTTTCTCAAAAGTAGACAAATTTTTCTCCTACATTTCGATGTGGGATTGAGGTGTTACACACATTCATATCTACATGCATACTGTGATTTCATACACCATACTTAATCACTAAACAACTTTTCTGCTATGTTCAGCAACTAAAAATACTAGCAGTATCATTTGTTATCAGTTTCTAATATGTATTTTATTTAATTTTGAAGCATAAATATTGAACTTTTAAGTAAACCCTACCCTAAAACCCTAACCCCTAACCCCTAGCATCATCGCGAACAATAAAGTTTATGAACAGCAGATAAAATTGGAACAATAGGCAGAACAGGATGTATTAGCAAAAGTTCCTGGTAGGTAAAATTACCCTTCAAACTTAAAAAAGGACAATCATATACAGATACACAAGTTCACTTCATTAGGTAGCATAAATAATGTTACATGAGTTTTACAATGAGGCTATTTCATATGAAAATGGACTCCATCAAGGCAAATTAAAGTCCTCTGGGGATAACGACATTTCCGATGTTGTTGTGCCATGGGTCAGCCAAGTGAGTTGCCAAGTTCTCCAATGGTCCTGTTCCTGGGTATGCCGACTGTTGAACACAGAATCCCACGAATGCCAACAATGCAAGACGCCCTAGAATTGAAATCCATCATCCAAAACATAAGATTTGGTCCCAAAAAAACTGCCCTTGTTAATCTATTCCATTTTTATTATCAGAGTTAAGGTATTAAATTAGACCATTTACTTGGTTATTCCCCTCCCCCTCCAAGCCCCACTCTACACCCCCACCCTATATCACAGATGGATCCTAATTCCAAGCGGTCCAAAAATTAAGCCACTTCTTTTGGACAGTGTATAAAAAATGAGTTGCATTTGTATAACAGAGAGTTGTATTTCAAATGACCTTTGTTATACAATTATTATACAATTGCAACGCTTCGTTATATCGATGCAACTCAATTGTAAAGAACTACCCATTTTAAACTGTCTGTAATCTGATGGTGTTTGATTGCATCTTAACCGTCCACCTCTTACTGCCTCTTAAGAGCCCATACATTTGTATTAAGAGGTCCTCTGAATAGTTAAGATATAAATATGAGTCTAAACTATTCAGAGGATCTCTTAATACAAAAATATGAGTTGTTAAGATTCATTAAGAGGTGGGCTGTTAAGATATTAAAACCCTTTAACATGTTATATGACTCAATGGAGTAGCTAATGAAAAAGTTGATAGAATGTTAAATAAATGGCATAAGAGTTAGAAAAATGCAGTTAGCTAGGGATTTTGCAAGACTTAATAGCTAAATTAAACCATTTGTAGACTAATTCGAAGTAAAAATGCACTAGGGAATCAAAGAGTGTAGATTTACTAACCATTTTTGACCTCCTTGACCTTGTACTCCTCGAATTTCTTCGGGTCCTTGGAGTAGCCTAATGGGTCAAAAGCTCCACCGGGGTACTTTTTCTTCTCGGAATCTTTCTCCATGCTTCTTTGGTGCTCAACAAATGCAATGGAGAGGAATTCGATGACCAAAATGGTGGGAAGGGTACCCCATGGGACTGGGTTGCCCAAGTAGGTTGCTTGTCCTCCGGGGACTGCTGCCCACTCTTGAGCCTTTACCCAGTTGCCCAAACCCAGAGCCTCAGGCACCAAAATCCCTGGCTGCACATTACATAATGCAAATTTACCCAATTCAGCATTTAACATATAATACAAGTAAGTGAAGTTTTTTCATTAGACACTTTTTGTTACAAATTTGTGCCCAGCTAGAACCAGTGTCTTAACCAGAACGTTTTTAGAGGAGGGGTTAAAATATATCAGTAAAAAAAATTATTTATCAACGCTTGGAGTGCTTTTTTCGGCTGTACGACTGAGAGGAAGCAACTGTATCTTGCAACTCTGCATAGTTTGAAAACGTCTCAAAATTTTGGTCAATATCAAAATTTATGTAGAAATATTATTTTTTTTATTTCATGTAAAAATACGTGAGAGGGATTCATGCCGACATATTAGTTTTTTATGTGAAAATATCAATTTTCAATATAGAACAAAGAAAATTAATCCAGAAAGAAATCAATAAAGGGGAGAGTCTCTGAAGTAAATTCATGATGTTTAAAAATATAAAATGTTTGTAGAACATAATTTGGTAAATAAAGAACTTGGTTTTTGTGATCATTTTTCAACCTCAAGTAGCGACCTAGATTTGATTATGTTTTTAGTTCTTTCATTTGAATTTCATTGTAAAATAAAATTTATTCTATTTTTTAATTTATGGAGCGTATGTAGAAAATTTTAAACTGCTATTATAAACTACTATTATTATACATATATACATGTGTGTATATATATATATATATATATATATATATATATATATATATATATATATATATATATACACTTACAAATTGTGGCAAGCTAGAACAAGAAATTAACTTATAAATTGCGCTAAGCTTGAATAAGAAATGAACTTACAACAGCAAGCATGGCCCATCTGCAGTGGATGAGTTCAGACTCCTTGAATCTCTCAAGGTTTTCCGGGACTGAACCAAGTCCTAGCGGGTCGAATCCGAAATCTCTATATACAAAAAAGTAGGCATAAATATTTGTTAACAAAATCTAGTAGCACAACTTTAATGGTAGAAACTTTTGGTTTCAAGGGGACAAACAGGGAATTAAATATACTCCCTCAGTCTCACAAAATCAGTCTACCTAGTTGATTGGTGAGATTCTAAAATTCAAAATTAATTTTTGAAATAAAATAATTTTGTACTAAGTAAATAGTAATACTAGTTTATAATATTTATCAAAATTAAATAAATTCATATCGATTTTTTAATTCAGAATTTCGCAAATTAACTACTATCAAAACTCAACACTCTTTTTTGTGTAATGGACATAGTATTATAATATACTATAAACAACAAATAGAGAATAATTTAGTGAATCTCGAGTACCCGGGTGCTGATCCGTCAAGGTAGGGTGGCCGGGGCTGGCCAGGCATCCAATCGGAAGTCATGGTGTACCGGGATGTTGTGCCATTGGCACTAACCAAAGACTGCGGCAGTGCCGCCGCAAATTTAGACTTTGAAGAGGAAAGAACCGACGGGAAGACGGCGGCGATGCCGCAGCTCATCAGTGCATTAGTGGCCATTCTCAGAAATATTGTAACTGTCTAGCTGAGAATACTAGACTAAAATGAAGAAAAGAGAGAGAGAGAGAGAGAGAGAGAAGGCTGTGAGGGATGAAGAAGTGAGTGGCAGGGGACATGTACAAGTATATGGAAGAGGGGGGGATACAGGCAAATCCAGATGTTGATTGTTATTGGTTAAGGGTACTTTTCTTCGGTTTTTGATTGGTCCACGTGGCACCTGTCAATCCATATGGATACCTATCTGGAATATCTAGTGGATGTGGATCTTAAATTTGTGCAGATTTTGGATTGTTTTCTATGTGGGAACGGGGGGGAGGGGGGGGGGGGGGGGGGGGGGGGAAAGGAGGGGGGTTACTTGGGGTGTCATAAATTTATGTGGGTGCATAAAATTTTCTCCTTTTATGTGGACTACCTTTGGTGTTATGATATCATTAGAATGTGGTGAGGTTCAATGGTGTATGTTATATTGACAAATCACTAGCCATTGAAAGAGAATCTAAGAGCACTCAAATTAAAAGATGATGAAGTAAATTGTTACTTCCTGTTTTTTCTTTGATATTTAAGGATTTATTCATCAAAAATTAAAGACTTAAATATGAATTAATACCCTGAATTTTTAATTTCTTTTCATTTTAGGAATTGTCTTCTCAATTTTTTCAATTAGGAGATTAATTTTATTTTATTTTTACTTTGGAGATTGTCTTCTCAATTTTTTCAATCAGGGGATTAAATTTTATTTTTTTTTTCTACTTTAGAGATTGTCTTTTCAATTTTTTTCATTAAGGGATTAAACTTTTATTTTTTTTTGATTACGTCTAAATTGATAGTTTCACATCAAAAAATTGATGTCGTGATAGCGACACGTGACTAAAAAAATAGTTATATGTAATATTAAGTCTTATTTTAACATTTAATTCGAATTTAGGCCAAAGTTAAAATATAATAGAATAACTCAAATCAAAAGTTATTCATCAAAAACCGTTAATAGTTTCACTTTAACTTTCTAGTTACACGCCACTAAATTATGCATTGCGTTTGCAATTATGGCAAAAAAATATAATAGAAATCTTATCAAATTTTAAAATAGATAAAGAAAATTAAGAAAGACAAAATTATAATTAAATCAAAATATAAAGGCAAAATATAAAAGAGATTTGTGATACAAATTTTAAAATAAATAACATAAAGGAGGTAGAGGAAACGGTATGTGTTTTTATTAAACTTTTCCCATTGGACGACGTTAACAAGTTGATGGCTTGCGTAGTTTTAAAGCTGACCAAGCTGCCATGGATGCATTCGTTTCACCTTGCTTCTTATTCTTAGTTGGTCGCCTGGCAGATGTGATGCCTGCAAACTCTACAAAGTTAGTTTGATTAGTATTAGCGAATTAAATACAACAGATTGTAATATCCTTGTAATTAGTTGTAATCTCATAATTCTAGCAATTAGTATCCTTGTAATTAATTGTAATCTCATAATTTTAGGATAGTACTTGGGCAACACTCAATCTTGTATATATATATTCATTCTTAATCAATAGAAAAATCAAGCCATTGTTTCCTCTCATCCCTTGCAAGTCATATTCTCTGATGTTTGGACATCTTCCGTTTATTATGTTGATGATTTCAAGTATTATGTTATTTTCGTTGATCACTTTACTCGTTATGTATGGTATTACCCCTTAAAGAAGAAATCTCATGTCTGTGATGTTTTTATCCGTTTCAAAGCACTAGTAGAAAATTACTTCAAACACTCCATTGTCACTCTTTACTCCGATAATGGTGGGGAATATCGAGCATTAGATCATTTTTTGTCCCTTCATGGAATTTCTCACCTCTCCCCCACATACACCTGAACACAATGGTTTCTCCGAGTACCAATATCGACATATTGTTGAAACTGGTCTTTCTCTACTTACACATGCCTCACTCCCGCTCACATATTGGAACTATGCCTTTGCCACCGCAGTGTATCTCATTAATCGTATGCCCACACCCACACTTTCATTTTCCTCTCCTTATGAGTCACTATTCTGCTCTTCACCAAACTACACAAAGCTCAGTATTTTTGGTTGTTTATGCTATCCATGGCTTCGTCCCTATTCTAGTCACAAACTTTAGTCTCGTTCCATGCCTATCTCTGTCTTGATCATTCTACTTCTAAAATCTATACATCCCGTCATGTTCGATTCGTGGAATCTATTTTTCCATTCAAAGTCATCTAAGTCGTCCAAGTCCCGACACACTCCCAAATTGGTTTCCATCGGGGTCATTTCTTCCCGCTACGGTTGGACCACTCAACACACCCTCCACAGCCTCGCCCTCGGACTCGGATTCCTCTCACAGACAATTTCCGGTCGACCACTCCTCATCCTCTCTACCAGAACATTCCCCCAACACTAATAATAACCCACACAACCAACCCTCTTCTTCTTTACCACTCTCTCAAGACCCTATTCCTCTAATACCACCCACCAACACCCACACCATGACCACTCGTGCTAAAAACAAAATCAATAAACCAATCCATAAACTTAATCTTATTGCTACATTGAACCCTCAACTTGAGCCGCAAACATTGAACCAAGCACTCAATATACTAAATGGCGTCAGGCTATGTCCGAGGAGTATGATGCTCTTGTGTGGAATGGCACATGGGAACTTGTCCCACCTAATTCAACGCAAAATCTTATCGGTTGTAAATGGATTTTTCGAATTAAACGTTTACCTGATGGCTCCATTGACAGGTACAAAGCGCGACTAGTTGCTAAAGGGTTCCATCAGCGTCCTGGTGTTGATTATCATGACACATTCAGTCCGGTTGTTAAACCTACCACTTTTCGCTTGGTACTCAGCCTTATTAGTCGTGGGTGGTCTCTTCGCCAACTTGATGTCAACAATGCCTTTTTACAAGGTTATCTCTCTGAAGATGTTTTTATAGCGCAACCACAGGGTTTTCTTGATCGTGATACTCACACATATGTGTGCAAGTTACACAAGGCTATACATGGTCTCAAACAAGCACCACGAGCATGGTACCATGAGCTCCGACAATTTCTTGTAGCATCTGGATTTACAAACTCTCATGCAGACAACTCCCTCTTTGTCTTCAACACCTGCGATAATCTAGTCTATCTTCTTGTGTATGTTGATGACATATTTATTACGGGAAGCAATACCACAACAGTTCAACATTTTATTGATCTTCTTGGAAAAAGATTTTCCATCAAAGATCTTGGGAATTTAACTTACTTTCTTGGTGTTGAAGTTGCAACTACTTCTACTGGTTTACTTCTCTCTCAACGAAAGTATATCACAGATCTTCTCACTCGCACAAATATGATTGGAGCCAAATCTGTCACCGCTCCTCTTATCACCGAGCCCACACTTACAGTTCTTTTTGGCACTGCTTTGACAGATCCTTCTGAATACAGATCAGTTGTTGGAAGTCTCCAATATTTGTGCCTCACTCGCCTTGATATTGCATATGCTGTTAATAAGTTGTCTCAATTCATGCATTGACCTACTACTGATCATTGGAATGCAGTCAAGTACCTGCTTCGCTATGTTTCTGGTACAACTGATCATGGTCTTGCAATGCACCATCACACATCTTTATCTCTTCATGCCTTCTCAGATGCTGACTGGGCCGGTAATAAGGACGACTACACCTCCACCGGTGCTTATATTGTTTACCTCGGTCGCAATCCGATATCCCTGTCCTCTAAGAAACAACGCACAGTTGCACACTCCTCCACTGAAGCCGAATATCGTTCTATTGCTGCTACAGCTGCCGAGTTACATTGGATTTGTTCTCTTTTATCTGAGCTTGGTGTTTCTATTTCTGCTGCTCCGATTATATATTGTGACAATGTTGGGGCAACTCATCTCTATTCCAATCCTGTCTTCCATTCACGAATGAAGCATGTTGCGATTGATTATCATTTTATTCGGGATCAAGTACAAACTGGAGCTTTACGTGTCACCCATGTTTCCTCCGAAGATCAATTAGCCAACGTCTTGACCAAACCTCTCCCTCGCACTCGCTTTCAGTTCTTGAAGACCAAGATTGGACTCTCCACAGGAGCTCCTTGAGGGGGCATATTAGAGAATTAAATACAACAGATTGTAATATCCTTGTAATTAGTTGTAATCCCATAATTCTAGCAATTAGTATCCTTATAATTAATTGTAATCTCATAATTTTAGGATAGTACTTGGGCAACACTCAATCTTGTATATATATTCATTCTTAATCAATAGAAAAATCAAGCCATTGTTTCTCAATATTTCCCTCTCTCTATTTTCTACAATTAGAGATGATTTAAAAATCACCATTAAATTGTAAATAATATGTTTTTTCTATTCCAAAATATATAAGATTATTGTTAACTTTTAAAAATTAAAATATTTTCAAAGCTAGAATTGATTTGATGTTTCAACATTAATTTTATATATATATATATATATACAAAATTCCTTCAGCGAATCGAAAAAAACAAACCAAAGATGAACCGGCAATAGCGACGGTTCGCCCGCCGCTAAATCACAAAAGACCTATTTTCTGAGCTTAGAAGCTGATAAGAGAACACCCCTCTCTCAGTTATTTCTTAAGAAGGGAAAACGCAGCCTGCGTTTAAACAAGTCTTCTCTCAATACGATCGTAGAGTACACAAGTTCACCGATCGTAGAATCCAGACTTATCTGCCACAATGAAGAAGATGTTGGGATGGCTACTCAGCCTGAGCAAGTGATCATTACTGAAGATGAACAGGTTGCTGAAGAAGCTGCTAAACCTGAGCCAAGAAGGTTGAAGAGAAGGCTGATAAAAAAGGCCGATCTTGAGCTTCAAAAAACAATGCTCAAGATCAAGGAATAGGAAAGAAGATTAGCATCCCTTGACCAGGAAGCAGCTGGAACTGAAGAAGAGACTCAAACTCTAGTTTCTGATTCTCACAATGAGTCCGTGGATCAAATCTGGATCATTGAAACCATTGTCGCTTCCATCAACAGTACAGTCAGCCCTACTGCCTCAGAATAAGTTCCTACTGAGGGGAAAGCAACAAGAGAATATTGAGAAAAGCCATCCCCATATTGAGGGGGAGACTCAAAACCAATAAGCTGGTAGTGAACATATAATAATTTAAGATGAAGTTGAAGTTCCAAGCTCTCCAAATGATTCCTTAGCTCAAACAAGGATCATTGAATCAGTTGTTGTAGAAATCAATGTCGGGATGGTTTTATCAACTGAGGGGGAGCAACCAGAAGCTGTTGAGCCAAGTAATGTTCAAATGAAGGAAGAGATCTCACCTTAAAGAGAATCAAGCTCCCCTACTCAATTCCTTATTCAAACAAGGGTTCTTGAGTCCATCTCAGCAACGATCAATGATGAGATAGATGCTTAGGTTAAGGGGGAGAACTTAGAAATTCAATATGAAGCCTCTTCAACCCCTCAACAAATAAAAGCAGATGCTGAGGAAAGAGAAGCAAAAATTATGGAGCTCGTGGATGAGGAAAAAGATGAAGTGGAAATCATTGTTGAATTCAGAAGTGAAGAAAGAAGCATTAACTACAATTATTTGTTCTCCTACCTGCCTATGATGCCCTTCCACAGAGCTCTGATTCTTAATTCTTGGGATCACATAGTCTGGACATTCAAAGCTTATCCAGCAGTGTCAGTACTTGCTCAAGGATTTCCAAGAAATCTTACCTTTGCTCAAAAGCTGATCACAGACCATGCTTCTCCAAGACATGAGCACCGGGTATACTTCATTCCCACATCTTTCAGGCTATATCAATCTCCTTCATCAAAATTTTATCAGTTTGATGAACTGCCTAGATGGATTGAGGTCATTATTGACCTAAGAAACCAATTTCTAGTTGCAGAGTCCCAACACTCTATTACTGATGAACCAAATGAACCATCTTCCTCAGTCGTAGTGAAGTCTTCTCACCCCACGATTAACTCCATGATCGTAGAGTGTCATGACATTACTACTGACGACCAAACAGTTCCATCACCCTCTAAACAAACACACAGAGCCCCCATCTCTCAATCGGACATACCCTCCTCATCCAATAATGATTTTTTTTGATATTCCTCTTGCTATATCCAATTTGTCTGAAGGAAATAAGGAGGATTCAGAAGTACTCTTACTCGAATTGAAAAATATGTTTTTGACCTTCCAACTAAGGATAGAATAACCCATCTGATGACAAATGTTACTGAAGATTTTATCAAAGAATTAGAAGGAAATTTTGTAGAGCTACACCAGAATGTAAATGGGATTAAGGAGAGTATTGCCAAGCTTCTAGCTACACTAGGCAAAGACTTCTACAAACGTCTCAGAGAATATCATGGTGAAATTACCAATTTAGTAGCAGCAAGAAACAATGTCTACCTGAAGCAGCTAGCAACTCACCAGAAAGCCATTCTCTCTCTCACATAATCAAACGCCAAGCAAAACCAAGCTGTAACTGATAAGCTATTCGAAATCAGCACGACCCTCAACTCCTTCGAGCAACTGACCTTGCAGGATATTGAGCGAACAAACACTACCCTGGCTCTTGTTCATCATCAAAGAGAACAAACTAAAGCTATGGTTCAAGAAAATAGAGCTGACATCACTCAGTCTAGATCTCAACTACAAGAGTTGGTGCAAGGAATGGATCGTCTATCTCAAGATATTTGAACCCTAGATGCTGACATAAAGGGGGAAAATACTAAAGAGGAGAAGATTACAAGGTATGAGACAAAGAGGAATCAGCATCAAGGTCAATCATCAAGGAGCAATCAGCCTCCGTTAATAGCAAAAAAACAACCAACAATGGCAATCCCTCTAAGGCGTCAAGGCTCCACTCCTTCCAGGCTGCAAGAAGTGTCTCAAACTGGACTAAGCATGCCCATTGGAGATCATGTCTTCATAAACAGACATGATCATGGTTAAGCTCTTTTCTAAAATGAACTCGAAGAAATTGCAAGGCAAAATGAGGCTAGCAGGAAATGGAGAGCTGAAGAATATGCAAATCTTTCAAGGCCCAAGAGACCAAGAGAAGGTAGAAGATAAGTTTCTTTTCTTTTTTATTGATGTATCTATCATGAACTGTAATATCCCAGAAGCACATCAATAAATTCATGCTTATCTTCTAGAAATTCAGTTGCTTACTGAACATTAAGTCATGTTTAACTTCTAGCAACTTGCATTAGAAATTGATGATATGATTCAAACCTACTTGGTTATGTCAACATCAAATAGGGAGAGATTGTTGGAAATTGCATGATTAAATTTGATGTTGGAATAAATAAATATACATGTATGCATGCATTAACAAATGTGTAAAGTCCTTAGAATAACATAGATGAAATAATGTACAAGGACTTAGAATAGAAAGATCAAACTTGTTAGTTTGATCTTATGAGCTGAATTGATATAATAGCTAAAAGGTTCGTAGATCTTCTTTGGCACTGTGAAAAGTCTGATTCCACTAAGTGCAGAATCATAGAATCTTCCCAAGAAATCGTAGAGTTAAGTGCAGAATCGTAGAGTCTGCCCAAGAAATCGTAGATCTAAGTGCAGAATCATAGAGTCTGCTCGAGCGATCGTAGAGTTATCATAGAGCAACTCCAGCATGATCATAGAACAGACTACAAGAGCCAAGTACAAGATGGTAGAGCACTGTCAAATAGCAGAGCACTCTCAGAATCGTAGAGATGTCAAAGTCAATCACTCTACGATTCCCATAGACAAACTACGACCAAGTAATCTAGAGTACATGAAAATCAGCATCAGAGTTGTCGAAGTTCATTTTTCTAATTAAGTGAGAATGTCTAACAATGATGACTGACATACGAACGTTGCAAATTGAAAATCCCGATATACTCACCAACGTCCTTGAACTAAATTGAGGAAACAAAAGAAAAGGGTGACTACCAACTAGCCTACTGAAAGTGACGTTTCAGAAGTGTTAGGTGAAAAAGCAGACTGATGTGTCAAGTGAGTCAAAAAGGAGATGTCACATGGACCCAATATGTCAACATCAAAGATCCCAGAATAACTGAAGCATTAAATGCTCCAACGAAAGCCTTTCAACGGGAAGAATTCTAAGGCATCTATATAAGGCAAACAAATTGAACATATCAAAAAAAGGAAGAAAATACAAAACATAAGAAGATCTGTCAAAGCCTCACTCTACATAGAAGAAATATCTTTCTTCGCTACTAAGTTCTTCAGAACTTATGCTTAAGGCAACTTAGTAGCACAACAACGAACAAACTCTTATCACAGAGCTGCCAAGCCTGTTGGGCTTAAAGAGTTCTTAGTGAACTAGTGTTCCAAGGTTGCTGGTCTTGAAGAGTACGCAGCGTACTTGTAAGACCCCAAATTTTATGAATAAAGATTTAATTTTCTTTATATATTATTTCGAAATAGTAAGGTGTTGATTTGATAAATATGAAAGTTATTGGTGAAATGTGCAAACATTTTTAAAATGAGCAAGTGGTTATAAAATATTCTTGTTGTCGGGGAATATTCGTTTGGTCGTGGAATATTCTTGTTGTCGGGGAATATTCGTACGACGGCGCAGCTATTTGTGGGCCCCCATAACGGAATAACTGTCGGATATAGAAAGTGACAGAAATAACTTTTTTACAAGATAACGGCGTAGTTGTTACCGTTAGTACTGTTGAAATACCCGGTGGTTAAAATACAGTACGCGGTGTTGCGCAGTAGCACACGGTATTGCACAGTATTTCGAATTATTGAGTCTTACGTGAGAAGGAACCTACTCAATTATTGTTACAGTATTTACTGTTCAATATTTTATATTATTGACTCAATAATTGCTACGTTGATATTTTATATATTGACTCAATAATTGCTGCATTGATATTTTATTGACTCAATAATTGCTACGTTGCTATTTTTTTATGATTGATTCAATAATGGCTACAGTTGATATTTTGTAGTATTGATTCAATAATTGTCGTTGCACAGTATTTCACGTTATCAACTCAATAATTCATATTATTTGAATAATATTATTAGATAACATTATTGACAATGTCTAAGGAAGTTCTGTCTAGGAGGGGTTATTTAATTGCGCGCCAGTAAGGAGAAGTCCTTATCGGAAGGCCCCCTCTGTCCTGGGAACGACCTGGTTGTTAATATTGTAGTTCTATAATATTATTTGTGAATAATTAATTATTGATTTATATGATAAGGGAATATTTATTTTGTGGATATTAAAGAAGGAATTGGCGCTGGTGAGTTTTTATCAATATTTTGGTGTGAGAAATCATCTGTTTTTGGATTTCGGATAATTTATGTTTGGAATTTGGAAAAACTTCCTTCTGCAAAGTTGTAGAGAATTAAATTTCCTATGGAAGGACATAGAATTTGTATTTTTCTGACAAATGGGCTATTTGTTATGAATTATTGAAGTTTCAGAAAATATATATATTATTTAATGGGTGGGCCCCACTTTTGTTGAAATCTGATTTTGGGCAGTAGCCGGCGGCGGCGAAAATTATTTTGAAAATAATAATATTTTATTCATTTAGTTTCCTTTGGCATCCTAAGTTTTTCCTATAAATAGGGTGCTTAGGTTAGAATTGAAAATCACACCAGAATCAGAAGTTTTCTCTCTTTATAATATCGAGCGTATTTTTGTGAGTATTTCAATACTTTGAGTATTACTATTCAGTACAAGCTTCCGTCGGTATTATATCCGATATTCCAGTCAGAGATACTGTTCTTTTGAGGTAAGGGATGTTATTTCTTTCGTAAATGATGTTATTCTTTTCAATATCATTATACCAAAATATTGGCATGGATTTTATGTTGAAATTCTTACTTTTTCCGTCGGGATTACTATTCACGTATACGGCACTATTCACGTATACGGCACTATTCACGGAAAAATTAAATTTTCTTCTATTTGTCCAAATTGTTTGTTAAGGTTACTATCTTTGATTGTATCCAAGTTTTGAGCTCTATTCTTGAATTTTGCTCCACAATTGATTATTACGATGTATTTTTGAATTGGATATACTAAAATACGAATTCTTAGTCTTTGTCTTTTATCTCACTGGATTCGTTTTTTTTAAAATGTTTTTCATCATTCTCAGTCCTAAAAGGTGATGTAACTGAATATCTTTGGCCTGTAGAGCAAAGATGAATGATTACCTGATGAATATCTTTGGCCTGTAGTACAAAGATGACAGGTGTTGAGATGAATATGACCACTGATGATACAAATGAATATCTTTGGCCTGTAGTGCAAAGATGAATATTGATTCGAGATGTATATTGATTGATGTTACAGGGATAAAATATTGATGATGGACTTTTAAATCATAGAAGATAGTAGACTTCATTCTCTTCTTAACTCTTCTAATGATTTGTTATTTCCGCTGCGAATATTGATCTAAGATTGGTTGTCCATTATATTTTATCTAATTCATTGAAGGCTAACGATGATTTATTTTCCATTATCTTAGTCATAATATTCTTTACTGAGCTAGTTGAGCTCACCCTTTTCATCTGTTGTCCTCTTCAGGAAATGAGAATGTTGCGGGAACTAGTCGGGGGACAGAGTGATGGTCCGAGTTAGAGCAGTAGTAGTCCTCACTATTTCTGATAAATAGTGTGATAATAACTGTAATGAGGACTTAGTTTGAATCTTAATATTTTCTACATATTTGTATTGAGACTCACAGTTGTGTGGTCGTATTTTGCACGACCGTATGATATAAAGTTGTATTTGAATTCTGTACCATGTATTTGGCGACTCAGAATGGGTTGGGTTGAATGGACCTATTCTGGGGGGCGTCACAGTACTGGTGTTCCATGGCTGCTGGTCTTGAAGGAATCTTAGTGATTTGAAGTTGTATTGATATCTTTAGTGGATTTCCTACTTGTGGAGTAGAAAAGTGAATTAGGAGTCTTGAGTACTCAGAACCACTTAAAATAACTGTGTCATTTACATTCTGTCATCTACTAATTTCCATAACTGTTATATCTGTTATAACTGTTACTTGAACTGTAATATCTGTTTTATCTTAAAAGGGATATTTAAATCATATCTTTCACTGCGCTTAATTAATTTTTAATTAACAAATCTGATAAGTCACTCTTTGAAAAGAAAAAGTTTTAAGTTATCTATTCAACCCCCCCCCCCCCCCCCCCCTTCTAGATAACTTTCGTGCCTCCAGGAACTAACACCTTACATTTGATTTCCTAGGTGAGATCCTAGAGACCTAACCATGTGGTGGCTCTAAGTAACATTTATTCATGAAGACCCACTTGAAATATTGATACATACATAATTAGTCCATAACTTGAAAATCACAAAACATCTCCATACAAAATATATTTTGTCATCATTAAAACAAAAACTCATAAATCAACATTCTCCCCCTTTTTGATAATGATAATATATAACTCTATAAAGACACTTTTCATCATTAAAATAATAGCATATAAACCAACATTCTTTCCCTTTTTGATGATGACAACCTACAATATAGAACTCCCCTTAAATATATGGCTCCCCCTAAAATCATGCATATAATCATTAAGCACAAGTTGATTGATTTATTTAGCCATTTATGAATTATAACATATGCATATAAATTTAGATATCTCTCTCTCCCCTTTATCATCAACAAAAATAATTCATATCAATTTAAATATTTAGTTATCTCTCCCCCTTTGTCATCATTAAAAAATAAGCGCAATGATAAAGATAAAGAAAGAAACTAGAGCAAGCTGATAACAATATCACATTTAGCAACTAAACAAAATGATCATACATTTGTGCTTTGTTACCAATATATCAACATTTTTACCAGTAGTAAGTTTGACAGTTGTGCTTCTTAGTGTAGATTTGGATTTTGTATTTTCATAACCAATCCTCTTCAAAATCTTATCTTATGGTCCTCCCAATGTTAAGGTCTTTAATGCTCATGTAAAGATGATGATTTTTCATTGTTCTGTGGAAGCCTAACTTCAGTCATTTGTTCCTATGGTTCGTGTTCATGAATGTCTATTCTGACTTCTGAAGTAGACGTCTGGATATATCAATTTTTGCTTCTGCAAGACCGTCTGATTTGTCTTCTAAAGCAAACGGGTAGTCGAACTGTCTGGATACGATTGGCTGAATTCTGACTTCCAGATTCTGTTTTTCTGCATCAACTTATATGTCATAGGCTAGATTGATCTTGAACATCAGCTAAACAGAAGACTGCATCTTAATGTTCAAAACAGATTGTGTATATATTTCTTTCTCTATTAGCTGAGATTCTACCAAATAATTTATAGGCAACTTACTTTCTCAAACTAAAGTATTCTTCATCTTCTTTTTGACCTTGAGACATCTACAAAACAAACAAATAGTCTATATCTTTTTGGTACCCAAATCTTCTTGGGTCTTTTTGGGTTAGTAGAATATAAATCACATATCTTTACCCAAATTTGTTTTATTTTAAATTTATTATAATTAGAATCAAAATGACCTTTAAAACCACATTTTTTGCAAGTAACAAATGGTGAATAATAAAGTGATTTATGCATCAGTTTCCTATTAATCATTCTAATATTATTATTATTTTTATTTTTCACATTTTTAATAGGATTATACCCAATCCCTTGTTTATCAAGACTAGACCTTTGTTCCCTTAACATAACATTTAGGTTCTTTTCTCCTTGCACAAATTTAGCAAGATCATTTTTTGAAGATGTTATTTATGCATTTGTTACATTATCATCATGTTGCACATTCATCATTTTTCCAACATTAAAAGCATTTATGCATGCATCTCTCATATTCAAATTTTTTTGTAAAACTTCATTTTCATTTTTAAGATATTCTTTTTTTTTTCTCCCTTCAATAAGTGACTCAACTTCATCTATTAGCCCATTTATGCAATTCTTTAAATAAATAGTTTTCTTTTTGAGCTGTTGATTTTCATTCTGTAAAGCAAGATAGTCAAACATAGTTATTTCAAGAGCTTCATTTAAATGTAAATTGTTTACCTCAAGTTGATTATCATCTTCTAGTCCCATGAAACAGAGTTGGGCAATTTCTTCTTCTTGTTCTGTTTTGGAATTACACATTGGAATTGAGCTACCTTCTTTATTCTTCTTTTTTTTCTTCCTTTGGAGTAGTCTCTCGAGTTTTCTTGATAACATTTCAATTTCTTCATCGAAATCTTTGTATTGATCATTCTGATTGCTCTCAACTTGGAGTGCCAATGTCTTCTTTATTGGCGTCTCCTCTTCTTCATCATATCTTCTGAGTTGGTTCTCAAACTCTTTAAGCTCTCCAAATAATGTAAGTGTCTCCATGGTACTAATTATTGATGAGTCTTGGAGGGTGGTGACTTTTGGAGCGAACCGTTTTGGCATGGCTCGTAGTAGCTTTCTATTAATTTCTCTTTGATCAATTTTCCTCCCAAACATGCTAAGAGAATTCATTATAGCGAGGAACCTCCCTTGAGCTTTATTAATTGTTTCATCTTTTCTAATTTGAATAACTCTTACTCTTGCATCAACATGCTAAGTTTCACCTCTTTCACCTTGGCCATCCCTTCATGGCTCATGATGATAGTATCCCATATTTCTTTCGTTGTACAGTAGCCAAAAACTTTGTCAATTTCTGATTGTACCATCCCACTTAGCAAGGTATTCATAGCTTTTGAATTGTAGGACATCATGTACGAATGATTCATTCGCATCCATCTCCATAAGCATTTTGGGTCTGCCATCAGCATGCCTAAGAATGACGAATCCATTGTCAACAATCCACCATTCCCATGGGTCTTTGTTAAGTTATATCTTCATCCTGAACTTCCAGAAATTGAAGTTATCACTGCCCAAAAATAATGGAGGTCTGCTAGTGGACTGCCCCTCTTGAAAATTAAGATGTGCCATTTGAATCTTACCCTAAGGTCTGCAAAGACACACGTTAGGAGAGCCAAAGCTCTGATACCAAATGAAATTCAGAGTGTGTGCACACCTAGAGGAGGGGTGAATAGGTGTATCTAACTAAACTGATTAACAATGATACTTTAAAATTTTATGTTAACCAACTAACCAGACAAATTAATTTTTGTCGGCTTACAGTTTATATGAATCGATATGCAGAGGCAACTATTCAACTATACAGGCAAGGTAAAACCTGTTTGTTTAAGTGTATTTATTAAACTAATATGCAGAACCTTCTTGGTGATATCCAGACAAGATATAACATGTCTGATGAGTGGGTAATATACATGTGAATTAAGTATTTTTAGACTTGATATATTGTTAGGTTTTGAGTATTTTAGGATATTTTTACTTGTTTAGTTGTTATTTTGCAGGTTAGGGCAAAGTAGGGGCAAAATAGGACTTTTGGCATCATTAATGGCAATTTTGTAATTATTAGAAATCTTTTAACGCTAAGGCACCACATCATAGTACAAACCCAGCGCCGAGGCACTGGGCATCAGGCAAAGTTGGTCGAGTTTGTTGCAAAACTGGGAGAAAGAAGCCAATTTCTATTCCAATTTGGATTCAAAGTAAAGTGGATTTGAAGGGGGACTTGTGGCTATAAAAGGTAGGAGACTTTTGATAGAAAGGGATACAGAGATTAGATTAGATTAGAGATACACTCTATTATATTTAGGAATTTAATCATAAATCCTAGTTTATATTGGATTGTTGGATATTGAAGCAACTTAGAAATCATTGAAGATCAAGAGCAGAAGCAAGAGGGGAACATCAGATTTGCAGACAACAAATTTTATTCTCTACTCTACTTCTATTTTTTTCTTTGAATGTTTATTCAATTGTGGATTCTAGATTTTAATTCAATTACAATGAACTAAATCTCTTGTTTAAGATTGCAACGGATCTTATTACGTAGCTTATTTTAGTATGCTTCTCTATTAGTTATTGTGATCTATTATAGGGATTGTCTATTATGATTTGTGCATAATTTTTTAATTGTCTAATTAACAATTACTGTGATAATTTATATGAATTCAAGAGATGAAATATAGATTCAGATCTGATCATAATAGCATGTGATTGTGTTTTTTGCATAGTGATGGAATTCATGATTTGTGTTTAGGATATGAATATACATTTACGCCGCATGTAATCTGATAGCGAACCTATGCTTTAAATCCTTTTTAATTGTAATTCACATAGAAATATAGTGAATTAGTTAATTAGGGTGTTTGATTCAATTATACCAACTGCGGATTTGGATTAATATGTTTGTGATGCATCGGAAGGTAGTTATAAATTCTAGTGAGTTCCTAATTAACAGTCCATAATAGTGACCATAATTAATATAGTGTATTGATATACGTGAAGTAGTAAGTGAAGTTGTGATCTTAATTCTCCATAACCTTATTTTAATCTAGTGGTATTTAATAGTGGTTTTATTAATTATTTTAATTCAAAATCTTAAATCATTTGTTTAAATAAAATTAGATTGGTTATGAGTTAGTACTTTGTACTTTTTATTAAATAATTCATTGTGGGAATGATACTTTTTGTAACACTTTATTACTTGTTGACCGTGTATACTTGCACGTATTCATTGATTGCGAAATCAATCAACAAATTTTTGGCACCGCTGTTTGGGAATTAGTTTACTAATTTTTGCCAATATTAACTTCAATCAAATTAATCTTAATTTAAATGTTTTATTTTTATTTAACTCTTTTTCGGTTTATTTCTTTCTCAGGTACCATGACCAACTATGACTATCAGTGGCCTTATACGAGAATGACTCAGCCAAGAGAAGCAGGGATTTATGTACTCGAGGAACTGTTAGCACAAATTGAGACACTGTCGAGGAAGTTTGACACTTTAGGAGCGCAACCTATTCAAAGTGTGGCGATGATTTATGATTGTTGTGCTAGAAACCATTCGAGTCATCAATGCACCATCATTTTCGAGTCGGTACAGCATGGTGGCAATTTTGACGATTACCCCAACAATTTTGAATATTCAAGCAATTATCATCATGAGTGGGGAAATCCGCTGGATTTTTCATAGAGCCATAATAATCAAGCCCAAACCTTTGCTCCAAGCTAATCATACAGTCCAAAATTTCAGGATCCAGTCCCTCAACATGAAGAAGAAAGGAAATCGAGTTTAGAGGAGGTCTTGGCGAAATTTATTACAGCTTCGGAAAAGAGAATGGACGATCAAGATAAGCTGTTGAACCAAGTAGATTTGAATGTGAAGAGCCAGGAAGAGTCAATTAGAAACCTTGAGAACCAGGTCGGACAACTTTTTCACACCATTAACAATCGTCCTCAAGTTGAATTGTCAAACTACATGGTTTTAGAGACTGATGGATTGCCCGAACCAAATCTGCAATTGGATGAGCCAAAATATGTTGAAGTTAAAAGAGAGGAGACAAGTGGGGACCCAAAAAAGAAGGTCGGAGAAGCTCCAGCCTTGAGTTCCAACGCAGATGGGCTGAATTTGATAGTGTCCCATATACCTTCTCCACTAAAGTTTAAGTATCCGGGTAGATTTGCAATCTCGTGCCCAATTAGTAGTCGTGTCGTCGGCAAATCTTTTTGTAACATGAGAGCTAGCATAACTTTAGAGCCATGGTGGGATGAGAAAGGGAATATAGAGGAAGAGTCAGTTGTGTTTGAAAAGCTTCAAGGCCATAATCCGTTTACAGACGCAATTGGGAAAGCGCCTAGTTACTTGAAGGTCTTACGAGAGATTCTATCTAACAAGAACAAGCTACGTAAATGTGAAACAATGGTCCCTACAGAAGGGAAGCCCTCAAAAGTTACATTATTCCTGATGGATGGAGGGTTCCAAAATTTTCAAAGGGGAATTAGGTAGAAAAAATACAGGAAAGTCGGGCTGGCGACTATAAACCAAGCGCTATTGGGAGGCATCCCAAAGTTTTTATTTCCAATTTAGTTAATTTTAAATTATTCATAGGATAGATTAGTTCATAGTTATTAGAATTTTTATTGATTGTTTAATTCATCTCAATAGGTGTCTCCAAGTTGAGGTTCAATGTAGAAATAAAAAGGGTGGAAGAAGGAAATGCAAGAAAATTTTCAAAATTAGGCAAGACAAGGACCCAACGCCCCGACGATGGAGAAACTCAAGGACACAGCGCCCCGACGCTAAGACCCATCCGAGCACACTGACTTGTAGCGCCCCGGCGCTCCTCCAAGTACAAATCTCAGCGCCCTGGCGCTAGGTATCAGGTAAAAAAAGAAGAAGAAAAAGAAATAAGAGAAAAATTGGGCTCGAATAGTAATATAAAGCACACCATGAGACAGTTTCATGTAGCGCCACATTGCCTATTCCCCCCCCCCCTCCCCCCCTCCCCCCCTCAAACCATGAAGAAGTTAGCAAAGAGGAGGTCGAGCACACCGATTAACCGAATCATGGAAGTCTTCAGTTTCTAGTACTTTATTTGTCGCATGAGGACATTGTTCACTTTACGTTTTTCATTATTTGCATGTGCATTGTAAGTCCCCAACTTTTATGAATAAAGATTTAATTTTCTTTATATATTATTTCGAAATAGTAAGGTGTTGATTTGATAAATATGAAAGTTATGGGAAAAATGTGCAACATTTTTAAAATGAGCAAGTGGTTATAAAATATTCTTGTTGTCGGAGAATATTCGTTTGGTCGTGGAATATTCTTGTTGTCGGGGAATATTCGTACGACGGCGCAGCTATTTGTGGGCCCCCACAACGGAATAACTGTCGGATATAGAAAGCGACAGAAATAACTTTTTTACAAGATAACGGCGTAGTTGTTACCGTTAGTACTGTTGAAATACCCGGTGGTTAAAATACAGTACGCGGTGTTGCGCAGTAGCACACGGTATTGCACAGTATTTCGAATTATTGAGTCTTACGTGAGAAGGAACCTACTCAATTATTGTTACAGTATTTACTGTTCAATATTTTATATTATTGACTCAATAATTGCTACGTTGATATTTTATATATTGACTCAATAATTGCTGCATTGATATTTTATTGACTCAATAATTGCTACGTTGCTATTTTTTTATGATTGATTCAATAATGGCTACAGTTGATATTTTGTAGTATTGATTCAATAATTGTCGTTGCACAGTATTTCACGTTATCAACTCAATAATTCATATTATTTGAATAATATTATTAGATAGCATTATTGACAATGTCTAAGGAAGTTCTGTCTAGGAGGGGTTATTTAATTGCGCGCCAGTAAGGAGAAGTCCTTATCGGAAGGCCCCCTCTGTCCTGGGAACGACCTGGTTGTTAATATTGTAGTTCTATAATATTATTTGTGAATAATTAATTATTGATTTATATGATAAGGAAATATTTATTTTGTGGATATTAAAGAAGGAATTGGCGCTGGTGAGTTTTTATCAATATTTTGGTGTGAGAAATCATCTGTTTTTGGATTTCGGATAATTTATGTTTGGAATTTGGAAAAACTTCCTTCTGCAAAGTTGTAGAGAATTAAATTTCCTATGGAAGGACATAGAATTTGTATTTTTCTGACAAAGGGGCTATTTGTTATGAATTATTGAAGTTTCGGAAAATATATATATTATTTAATGGGTGGGCCCCACTTTTGTTGAAATCTGATTTTGGGCAGCAGCCGGCGGCGGCGAAAATTATTTTGAAAATAATAATATTTTATTCATTTAGTCTCCTTTGGCATCCTAAGTTTTTCCTATAAATAGGGTGCTTAAGTTAGAATTGAAAATCACACCAGAATCAGAAGTTTTCTCTCTCTATAATATCGAGCGTATTTTTGTGAGTATTTCAATACTTTGAGTATTACTATTCAGTACAAGCTTCCGTCGGTATTATATCCGATATTCCAGTCAGAGATACTGTTCTTTTGAGGTAAGGGATGTTATTTCTTTCGTAAATGATGTTATTCTTTTCAATATCATTATACCAAAATATTGGCATGGATTTTATGTTGAAATTCTTACTTTTTTCGTCGGGGTTACTATTCACGTATACGGCACTATTCACGTATACGGCACTATTCACGGAAAAATTAAATTTTCTTCTATTTGTCCAAATTGTTTGTTAAGGTTACTATCTTTGATTGTATCCAAGTTTTGAGCTCTATTCTTGAATTTTGCTCCACAATTGATTATTACGATGTATTTTTGAATTGAATATACTAAAATACGAATCCTTAGTCTTTGTCTTTTATCTCACTGGATTCGTTTTTTTTAAAATGTTTTTCATCATTCTCAGTCCTAAAAGGTGATGTAACTGAATATCTTTGGCCTGTAGAGCAAAGATGAATGATTACCTGATGAATATCTTTGGCCTGTAGTACAAAGATGACAGGTGTTGAGATGAATATGACCACTGATGATACAAATGAATATCTTTGGCCTGTAGTGCAAAGATGAATATTGATTCGAGATGTATATTGATTGATGTTACAGGGATAAAATATTAATGATGGACTTTTAAATCATAGAAGATAGTAGACTTCATTCTCTGCTTAACTCTTCTAATGATTTGTTATTTCCGCTGCGAATATTGATCTAAGATTGGTTGTCCATTATATTTTATCTAATTCATTGAAGGCTAACGATGATTTATTTTCCATTATCTTAGTCATAATATTCTTTACTGAGCTAGTTGAGCTCACCCTTTTCATCTGTTGTCCTCTTCAGGAAATGAGAATGTTGCGGGAACTAGTCGGGGGATAGAGTGATGGTCCGAGTTAGAGCAGTAGTAGTCCTCACTATTTTTGATAAATAGTGTGATAATAATTATAATGAGGACTTAGTTTGAATCTTAATATTTTCTACATATTTGTATTGAGACTCACAGTTGTGTGGTCGTATTTTGCACGACCGTATGATATAAAGTTGTATTTGAATTCTGTACCATGTATTTGGCGACTCAGAATGGGTTGGGTTGAATGGACCTATTCTGGGGGGCGTCACATGCATAGTAGTTTGCATAATAGAATATTATTCATTTAGGTCGTGTTTGCATTTAGTTTACATTTAGTTTTGTTTGTTGTTAGTTTTGCATGGTTTGGTGTTTCATACATTGCATTTAGGATTACATTTAGGATAAATCAAGCATGATGAGATATGAATCCTTGTGTTGGGCCTGTGATAAAAATTGTGAATTAAGTAATAACTTGAATGAATGTGATAATGATAGCGAAGTTGGCTTGTGGATATTTTTAGCTTGCTTTGTTGAAAAAACCCTGAATTTAACTACCCAAAATTCAATATGTTGGTTTAATTATGAGTCAGTTTGAACTGAAGGAATCTGAGACTTAGGATGGATAATAAATCAACCTCTATAGCTTAGTTTACTTAGTATTTTGGAAATTTTCTATCTTTCGAAAAAAAACTAAAAAAATAATAATAATAATAGAAAACTGAAAAATAATAATAATATTTTTGACTAGTTGTCTTTGTGGCCTCTGTTACTCGAACAAGTAAGCCCTTAGTAGTGTCTCTACACTCAGCGCCCTAAAACCGTCTAGTTTGGGAGTCGTTGGTTGAAAGTTCATTATATGGGTAACTTTGAAAGCCTAATAAAGATTAACATTACACAAGTCAAAATAAATAAATATAAATATAATCACTTGGCTAGTTTAGTTTTGTGGCCTTTGCTACTTGGGTTATTAGATCCGTAGGGGTGTCTTAACACCTAATACCCTAAATTCGACTAGTTTTGGTATATTGGTCGAACGCTCGATACATGTGTAGCATTGAAAAGCCTAAGAAAATTAAGCATTGCACTGATCGAGTCTAAAAAATGTATAATAAGATATTTTTGAAGTATAGGGTATCTAAGTTATAGAGGGATAATGAATTTTTTATATCTGGATTTATCTATCTTTGAGCTTTAGGATTCATAAGTTTGGCTGAGTTATAAGTGAATTGACATGTTGATATATATACACACACACACACACACTATGGGTTGAAAATGAAGCAAGTTGGTGGTATTCTTGAGTTTTTGACTTTTGTTTGATTTTGAACATTCATTGGAGTTTTGCTTAAGGAACTTTGAGACTAGTGTGGGATATTTGTGTTGATTCATGCTTGAGTTGATAATTCATGTAGTTAGTTAGTTACATTCATTTTATTTTAGTTGTTTATATTGGTTGAGGACAAGCAATTGTCTAAGAATAGGTGTATTTGATGAATGAGTAATATACCTGTGAATTAAGTATTTGTAGACTTGATATATTGTTAGTTTTTGAGTGTTTTAGGATATTTTTACTTATTTAGTTGTTATTTTGCACATTACGACAAAGTAGGAGCAAAATAGGGCTTTTGACATCATTAATGGCAATTTTGTAATTATTAGAAATCCTCCAGCGCCAGGGAGCTACATCATAGTACAAACCCAACGCCGGGGCGTTGGGCATCAGGCAGAGTTGGTCGAGTTTGTTGCATAGCTGGGAGAAAAAAGCCAATTTTTATTCCAATTTGGATTCAAAGCAAAGTGGATTTGAAGGGGGGCTTGTGGCTATAAAAGGTAGGAGACTTTTGATAGAAAGAGATACAGAGATTAGATTAGATTAGATTAGAGATACACTCCATTAGATTTAGGAATTCAATCATAAACCCTACTTTATATTGGATTGTTGGAGATTGAAGCAACTTGGAAATCATTGAAGATCAATAGTAGGAGCACGAGGGGAGCATCAGATTTGCAGACAACACATTTTATTCTCTACTCTACTTCTACTTTTGTCTTTGAATGTTTATTCAACTGTGGATTCTAGAATTTAATTCAATGACAATGAAATAAATCTCTTGTTTAAGATTGCAACAGATCTTATTACGTAGCTTATTTTAGTATGTCTCTTTATTAATTATTGTGATCTATTCTAGGGATTGTCTATTATGATTTGTGCATAATTGTTTAATTGCCTAATTAACAATTACTGTTATAATTTATATGAATTCGGGAGATGAAATATAGATTCAGATATGATCATAATAACATGCGATTGTGTTTTTTTGCATGGTAATGGAATTCATGATTTGTGTTTAGGATAGGAATATATCTTTAAGCCGCATGTAATCTGATAGGGAACATGTGCTTTAAATTCTTTTTAATTATAATTCATATAGGAATATAGTGAATTAGTTAATGAGGGTGTTTGATTCAATTATACCAACTGCGGATTTGGATTAATATGTTTGTGATGCATCGAAAGGTGGTTATAAATACTAATGAGTTTTTGACTAACAGTCCAGAATTGTGAGCATAATTAATTAGAAGTGTATTGATAATAGTGAAGTAGTAAGTGAAGTTGTGATCTTAATTCTCCATAACCTTATTTTAATCTAGTAGTATTTAATAGTAGTTTTATTAATTATTTTAATTCAAAATCTTAAATCATTTGTTTAAATAAAATTAATTTGGTTACGAGTTAGTACTTGGTACTTTTTATTAAATAATTCCTCGTTGGAACAATACTTTTCTTATCACTTTATTACTTGTTGACCGTGTATCCTTGCACGTATTCATTGATTGTGAAATCAATCAACAATGTCTGTTTGTATACGAGAACCTGTTATGCAGTTGCTTTAGAGATTATAACAGTGCAAAATATGAAGTATGTTTAAGTGCATAACTAGATACAAACCTGCGCGTTGCGGCGGGATTATTCATTTTGTTAATAATAAATTTATACGTGCAATTAATAAATTAAAATATAATAAGAAGATGGTATTGTATGTTTAAACAGTTAAACTTTTCTACATTAAATTGTGAAAAACTTTGAAAACTACATTCTTTATAGTATTGTATGTTTGTCCATCCTTGTCACAAATTAGTATTTTCAATCCACTCTTGCTTCTAACTCTTGATACTGCTACATATAATTGGTCATGGCTAAAAACTGGACGTGACAGATACAGTCCAACATGTGAAAGAGATTGCCCCTGGCTCTTATTAATTGCCATGGAAAAGCAAACAACTAAAGGAAATTGTCTTCGTTGGAATTTAAAAGGTAATCTAATGTCTGACGGTGTTAAGACCAAGCGAGGTATGAAAACTCTGTGTCCAAAATTATCGACTGAAATTACTTTTGCTTCTATCACATGTTTTCCCAATTGAGTTACTATTAATCTCGTGCCATTGCACAAACCAAAACACTGATCTATATTTTAGAGCAACATTACAGGAACCCCAATCTTCAATGTTAGCTTATGGTCTGGCAATCTAGAAGATGTAATGCTATTCAAAAATTATGGGGTGTAAAAGCCTTCATAGCTGTTTGAGTTTTCATCAACCTTACATACATTGTCTGAGCTTAGATATGTTAATTCATCACCTGTCCATAAAGACATCACATATTCGTTCACCTTATTTACAGCATCAAGTGTAGGAGTAAAGATGGATCGGTCTTAGAAATAAAAGTCATCGTCAAATTTTTCCAATAAATTAGGATATATGCTATCAACAATTGCTGCAAGGGGATTGATCGATTCTTTGATAAGAATATCATCAGGAATTTCTACATCTGCTTCACCATCATTAGCTCCGCCAATTGTGCCATCTCCAACCTTCAATATCCAATCAGAAAATTCTCTCAACTCCTCTATATCAGAATTTGAATTTTGAGATTGAAGTCTTATGTTATTTGTTAAAGTCAAAACCTTGAAAAAACTCCACAAATAGGAAGAATTTAGAGTTGCTAAAATAACATCTTGTTTACTGGCCTTGGGAATAATAGGTAATATCTGCCTAAAATCTCCACCACATACAATTACTTTTCCACCAAATGGTTGATCCATACTATTCGACTTAGTAAATCTGAGGACATCTCTTAATGTTTTATCCAAAGCTTCAAAATAATGTTTATGTACCATGGGAGCTTCATCCCATATAATAAGTCAAGTTTTTCTAAGCAACTCAGCCAATGGACTTCCCTGTTTAATGTTGCAAGTTGAATCCTCAGTAACAATTAATGGGATACAAAATCTAGAATGAGTTGTTCTACCTCCAGGGATAAGAAGAGAAGTTATTCCACTTAATGCAACAGTTAGTATTATTTCACCAGTTGATCGTAGTGCAGAAGACAAAATTTTCCATATAAAAGTCTTCCCAGTTACCCCATATCCATAAACAAAGAAAACACTTCCTTCATCCCTTAAGACCTCATTCGTGATAGTTTGATAAATGTTTCTTTGCTCATTATTTAAACTGAAAAGCAAAGTTTTATACTCTCTTGCCAAGTTTATCCTATTATAACAAAGCTCATCTTGAATAAATCTATTTTGCCCCTCTTCAATAATTATTGAACTTGGAAAAGGCAGTGTAGGGTAATCTCGCAAAGTTTTTCCATTGCTTTGCAGTAGTTTTTCAATTTCAGCAAGGGTATAACTCTTCAATTGGTCATCACTCATTTCCAAATCTGCTCATTAAGAAAGAAAAATATAAAATATAAGAATTCCAAGTTAAAAATTAGATAGATAATTAGAAAAAATAACAAAATGAAAAAAGTAGTATATTCTTAAAATGTGACATAGATAATAAATTGCTTAAAACTGAAAAATGAGATAGTTTATTTGACAATGAGGAAATAGATAATAATGATTTAATAATTAAATTTTCATTTATAAGAGAAGACATCAGAAATTAGTGATTATGTAGATAAATTTTAAATGGTATTATAATCAGATTATATTAACAATATCATATATATGATATTATGAAATATAAATTTGGTTCAAGTTGAATGTGTAATATCTATTTAATAATAACAATGGTTGTTTTAACTTAATGTAATAATTGACAAAAGAGAAGATATCAAAATTCAAAATTTAACAGCAATCAACAATGTTTAAGCAAAAAAATTAATAATTAAATATTTCAATTATCAAATATGTAACCTGTAATTAAAAATTACAAATACAAAAAAGAAAATATGTGCATTATGACTGTAAATGATTTTTGGAATTCAAAATAAAACGCAATAAATGAGGAAGATTTAGTTTATCTTTCTTGTGTAATGAACGTTTGCCTAAAAAAATAAGAATATTTATATACTATTGCTAAACATACCTTTATATTGCATAATATTTTTTTGTTTATGAAGAATATCTTCTGCAAGAAGATTTCATGTCTTCTCCCAAACTACTTCGTAAATAATGAGCTGCAAGAATATCTTCTGAAAGACAATTTGAAAATAGTAATGTGACGCCCCCAAATTCATGACCGCCACTTGGTCTCTCGAATTCGGTTCATCACATGCTCATGGTAATACATCACAATAATAATAACTAAAAAATCACACAATCACATCGGAAATTCTAATCTAGAATAATTTACAATGATTTATTATAATTATTCCCCCAAGTCACGCAACCTGCAGTACTTAATAGATTACATAATAATATCAATAACGACTTATTACATAATCTAACTTAAGCTTAAACATAATTGAATCTAGTCTTACTATATCATCTTAATACAACATTAAAATATTTGAAAACATAAAAGACACAAGCTAGTTGGTAGCCTTGCCCTTGCCATTATCAATGCCTGAAGGTTCACCATGCTCTGCCTTAACTGAAATGTTTTAGGAAAAGCAAGAATGAGCACAAATTGCCCAGCAAGTAATATACAATAAGGGTAAGTGATATAATTCTTAATTCTCGAAAGGGTATAACAAAGTTTGATAGTTCAAGGATAACAAGAATATCAACAGTTTTCAATAATAGTCGCTAAGGACAGAATAATATCAATATGATTCAATAATAAGTCAATTCAAGATTTCAAGATAACTGAATACTGAGCAGTCACCAAGGACTATGAACTTCTACTAGAATTAACAGTAATAAACTGAAAATCCAACAAAAACAAGTACAACAGGTGATCATCCTAAAGTACCATCGTTATGCATAACAATCAATCATACTCAAGTGCGCGCGTCGGTTCTCCAACAGTTATATTTTGTTCTTCTCAGTCAAATACAAGATCCCTCACCAATCAATTGGTTTGGGTCGCTTTTCAATAATATAAGTCTAGCCGAATCAAATAGCATAGACACTTTCACAATATTCAAGAACAATACTAAGTTCAACATGAATAATAGCTTTAATGAAATAAGAGTTCAAGTATGCTAATTCAATTCAATCGATTAAGTAGGAAACTAGTTCGCAATATACAAGGATAGAATACTTGCATCCAAAGAAATAAGGTTTAGATACTTGCCTTATGCGTAGTTTACTCACGTAAAGCTAGCCAACACTTTTGAATCCTATTTATAATGTATTACATGTATAGGATTTTCATTAGTTAACACATCCGTTACACAAACTTATTACTCAATATACATATATGTTACTATCTTAGTCACATGTCATACTTATACTCATATGGTATGAAATCAGATTATAAGTTATCACAAATTAAGTAAATAGTCATAACATAAGTTATACTATAGCAACTCATCATGCTCAAGTGGTTATGATCCTTTGACCCATTATATAAGTGAAACATTATCTTATTACTTAATCATCACATATATACACATATCAGTAGGGTGTAAATCATTTCTAGCAATGTAGGCATCATATAAGTTATCTGTCCAAAATCAGATTGTCAAACTGCATAGCATCTGATTCCAGGCCGGCGCAGCTGCGTCATGGCTAAGCCTAGGGCCGGCGCAGCTGCGCAGCCCTCTGGCCAAGCCAAGGCTGGGATGTGCCTTGTGGTTTCTGTCCGGTCATGCAGGCTAACATTCACACCAGGTATATTAACATGTTAAGGGTCTGTTCGTATTTTCCCCAGGCAATCTAGGTTTCACTTTCCATGACATGGTTCTAGACTTACATTTTAAACAATTTAAGTCCTTACAACATCATGAAATCATGTAAACTATCATGCTTGTTAATTTTAAACATACAAGGTGATCATATAACTTAATTTAGGCATGCTTGCAAGTAGTTATATACATGTTACAACTTAGTTCATGCTTCACTTGTGCCTAACTTGCTTTCATGGCTTCTATCATGGTAGATATGTGTGTTTGATACGTTAGTGAATTTAAAGGGTATTATCCAATCATGTCCAAAGTTATCAGAATTTAAAACTCCATGAATCATGATCAAAACTTATACTTTCATTAGTAAAGTTTACTAATAAGGCATAGCGTGTCCATGTTACATTATTAAACACGTATACACAAGTCATCATGTCCTTCATGCATTTCTAAATGATAATAACATGTTCAAAGTCCGATTATAATTATAGCACATCAAAGTCCCTTTTTCATAATCTTCAAGTTCCTTTTTAAGATTCTAAGTTCACTTAGCTAGGTTCACATTTCGTTACGGAGCTTATATACGCGAGTTAACATGCATCTCATGTGTTTCTAGGTCATACTAATGTGCCCCAAAAGTCAGAACATTAACATGGCTTATATACGTCAAAATTCAATTATAAACCTTAAGTTTATTTTCAAAACTATAACTTTGTCATTCATGCATGGAATCTTAATAAAACATGCTTATGTTAAGTCTATGTACCCATACATACATGCTACCCATGTTAACATGCTTGCCTCATCTATACAAGTAACTACCACATAGCAATTTTAGGAACAAAATTGGATTCTGGTTCCAGAGGCCGGCGCAACGCTCAGTAGTAAACCGGCGCAGCTGCGCCGTGCTTCGGCCAGCACCAGCGAGCTCCCTGCTTCGGCAATTCCCAGCCCAAACACAGAAATTCATCACGAATTCGACTATAAACTAACAGCATTGTCTCATTAACACGTGTATTAACTTATATAACAACTAATTAACATTATCAAATCATAAAATCATGAATTCCAATTAATATCCAGAATCTAAGAAATTTCAGAGAAGCAAAAATGAAGAACAATAACATGTGATTATACCTCTGTTAGCTAATGAAACTTGCTGCTAATTCACTTCCTTCTCAATTGATATGTATGGTCACTCTCTACTTCTTCTTATTTGAAATTTCTCAGCAAATGGAATGGGAAGATAAGAGCTCAATTTATAGCAAATATATTAACCAGACAATGTTTTTCCCTCTCAAACTAAACCAACGGAAATGTGGATTGTATGGAGGTTAAGGAGAGGTTGGTGGGTAGTTGGTGGAATGCATCATGAGAGCCACTCCCCATTGAATCATGCTAACTAGAATGTGCTGAGTTTGAGGATATAGGAGTAGGATAGCTTCATGAGTGTTTCACGTGAGAATGAACTGAGTCTCTTATTATGGGACAAGGAAGGAAACTCTGATATTGTAAATGGACCACATGCTACACTTAAATCATTATACATATATGTATTAAATGTACTCTTAGGTTACATCTTGTATACATTTTATCCCTACATAGGTTTAGATGTCACAATAAAATAGTATTTCAATGTAATTCTAATGATACTAACATGGATTCACATGATGTAGTAAATGCAATTTGAGCACATATAATCCATGTACATTGGTTCCACATTTTAATAATTAATGAGGATAACATAAGATAGTTAAGTATTATTAAATTATCTATCATATAATCATGATGTCCTACTTTAATGTATATTCACCTTGTCACATAGGCATTTCATGCAACTCCCATAATTCAATAAACCTTACTATATAATAGTGTCATATTATACTTTATATAATACATAGTTAGCTACTATATGTTACACATTTAATTCGCATGCTTGCACATAGAATTACTCATCTTATTAATTAAATGTTAATTAATAATATACACCCATCCTTCATCAATCAATATAATCTTATAACTTACTTATTTATTTTATTATTCGTAATGTCAAATAAATAAATTATTTATCTCATTGATTAATTAACAATAATATTAATTAATCTATTCCTCATTGATTATTAATTACACCAAATTAATAATCATAGGATTAATTATCACATTAACAAATATAAATCTCAGCACAATTATAAACAAGTGGTTTGTTATTATTATATTTCTTGCAATAATAATAATCACATATTATTAATCAATCACAGTTAATATTCCACAATAATTAATTAATATTCTATGATAACAATTAATTAATATTCTACAATTAATATAGATTAATTGTTTGCTTAAATTAATATAATCATTCTTATATTACGTCATTGTGCCACACAAGCCTATCAACGAGTTTATCGCAAACTCCACATATTCTCACTTATTATAATTATTTAATTTTATATAATTGAATTAATTCATTTCATAACACAAAATTATTTATATATGAATAAATATTCACTTTCATTAATATATTCATTTAATAATATATGAAAATTCTAGGGTATTACAAGTAAAGTCACAGAAAAACTCCGTAAATAATGAGCTGAACCCCAAAATGACAACGAAATTGGTGATTATAAAAACTTTTTGCTCCTTGACTGTTATTTGAAATTTAGTAAAAAGTGACTTTTTGATACTCGATTGTAATTTGTCGATTTATAAAAGTATAATATGCATATGGTAAGATGTTGTAATTTAAGATGCTGTAACTTTAAGAAGTTGTAATTTGGAGTTGTGTATTTGTGTGTGTGTGTGTATATATATATTTACACGGTAAGGATCTTAGGCTCACCCAACTAAAAGCTCACCCAACTCACCCCCTTTAACGACGGACCGGACGACGGTTTGTCCGTCGCTATATATACAACCGTCGTCTATATGTTGTTCGTCGCTATATGTTGTCCGTTGCTAAAAGCTAAGACGACGGTTGTATATATAGCGACGGACCAAACCGTCGCCCGGTCCGTCGCTAAAAGGGGTGAGTTGAGTGAGCTTTTAGTTGGGTGAGATTAAGATCTGGACCGTATATATATATATATATATATATATCTTTTCATTCAACAATACCATCTTGATGCTGTTTATGTAGTCTGCTTTGTTGAAGCTTGACATATTCCAGAGTCGAGTTATCCTGACTTTAATCTTTCACGTCTCTTTAACAGGGCTGATGTCATCAACAAAATCGTATATAGTCGTCATCTAAATAATGAGATAAGTAAAGTATAAGATAAGTATTTAGCTGAAAATAATAAGAAGGAGATAATTGTTTGTAGAAAAATTGTGGATTTTGGGAATTATAAAATAAACATATTAGTGTGGGATTATATATATGTATGATATAATGTATGGTATAAGATTGTAAATGATATATAATACTGTAAAAGTCCAAAAAATAGATTTATTGGGTTGTCACGGTTAGTAATGTTGGAACTTATATATATGTATGGTATAATATTATAAAAGGTATAATATTATAAAATTCAAAAACCGGTGTAATTATGTAGGACATGTGAAAATCGGAGTAATAGATGAATACATTAATTAGGTAGGACATGTGTTGTAATTTGAGAATGACAAATGTCATGCAATGGTATTATGTACTGCAATTTAGTATATTTAATGGATTAAAACAATGCAAACAAGATAAACAGTAAATTACAACACTAAGATTTTTACGTGGTTCGACCCTTAACCTCTAGTCTAATGGCCTAATCCACGTCCAATACCAATCGGTATTGGATAATCCTTTATTAATATAATATTCAATCAATTACAAAGGAAACTCCCTGTACAAATAACACTGAACTCGATGGACACCACTGTCTCCTTTGCACAACTGCAACCTCTTGTACCACTGCAACCTTAGAGCTTCTTTTAAACAGGTCTATCCACCACTGGATCACACAAACCAAACTAGGCTTTTATACATGTTTTAATCAAGAACGAATATTATTACAATCTCTATAAATTTTTAGCAACAAAAAATTAATATCAAGGCGAAATCAGATTGCTAGAAGTTTTTCTATAAGAGCACTGTTATGATTTTCAATTCATTGTAGTTCGTTCTCTACCCTTGAAGCTTTATCTGATAATCATATATATAGATTGGAGTAGCAACAGCTCAAAAACAAAATACACGCTGGAAGGAAAAATCATATCTCAGAGAATGACTAATCCCAATTGAATATGAAATCAGGCTGTTAAAGAAATAGATTTTGAATTTGAATAAACAGCTTGAATAAAGGTATCTTAAATAAAGGGATAATACCTTAGCAAACTCAGCAACTATAAATAAGGAATTAATATCCCAGTAGAATCACCACTTTGAATAAAGGAAATTATCAATAAGGGATAAGATCTTGAAACATGGCTGATTAATATCTCAATTGATTTGGTTTCCAAAATCTATTTTCAACTTTAGAATTTGAATTTTCAGCTCTTTGACATAGGAAATAAAACTGAATTAATTTGACTTCCAAAAATAACTCTTTAAAGGATTTGAATTTTAAACATATGAAACCTTCTTTTATAAAATAATTTCCAGCAAAAAAAATTGCTTTGAAATTAATTAATCAAGCTAAAAATCCTTACATTTGATTTCCTAGGTGAGATCCTAGGGACCTAACCTTATGGTGGCTCTAAGCAATATTTCTTCATGAAGACCCACTTGAAATCTTGATACATGCATAATTAGTCCATAACCTGAAAATCATAAAATATCTTCATACAAAATATATGTTGTTATCATTTAAATAAAAACTCATAAATCAACAACTTTAACTTTTTCTTTATTCTGAGGTAATAGAAATTGATTATTATCAACAACTAATAAATGAGGAATTGATTAGCTTCTTGTTTTAATTGTAGGTTTTTTTGGTCGTTGCTTCCTCCTGATCACCATGGAATTTCTTCATCAATAGATTCTTCCTTGTCATCATTCAGGTCAGTTAATATGAACTAATGGTTTCCTTCCGTCATCCGAATCCAAAGTCATTCGTTCTGAAACCGAAGACATTCATTGAAATTCCGAAGTCATGCGTTCCGAAGCTAAACTCCCAAACATTCCTGAACCCGAAGACATTCGTTATCGTCGCTCGAACCCGAAGATATTCATCTCTCCGACATACTGCACTCACTGCAGTATAATACATTTTTCAAAGAATTGTCCAAAATTTAAATCTTATATGTAAACATTAAGCAGACAATTATCATATACGTATGTAAGCAAAATTCTGTATACAATATATAAATAAATAAAATAAAATTATAATATATGTTTTTGATCTGAACAGAATGGTGAACTTAGAGTTTCAAGAGCCATTTGAGAGATTTATGGGTTTAGAGAGAAAGTAAACATGTTTTTTTATTATAGTTTTCATTGATTCACAATCGTAGAGTGAATCAATGAAACCGTAGATTATTTGGAATCCACAGTTTAATACTGCATGGTTTAGAAAACTAAAAAAAAGTTGAATTTAGCCAATAGGACGTCGCCATATTTAGCATCCGCAGTTTAATACTGCGGACAATACTTATTAAATTGACAACGTTGTCTATATATCGGTCCCATATATATATATGGGATCCGGTTACCATGAAGTTAAACGTCATGATAAGTTGGTCAATTGACCAATACCGGACTGACACCAAAAAGAGATCACCTCTCGATCTACGTGCCGATATTGTATTGGTCAATTGACCAAAGTTAATTTCATGCTCCCCATATTTATTGTAATTAAGTAGCTTAATAAAGTTACAAACTCACAAATGACGAACAATTCACATCGTCTTACATCTTCCATTAGGCACCGACCTCTTTCCTTCAAATCCACTCTACCTGCAAAACATACAACTACTATTCTACGAATTACACTTCATACATCACCCTCGCCGTTCGCCTGCACAACCAAATCAGCCACCGCAATAGCGACTCTCCGGCCATGAGTTCTCCCGCTCTTTCAGGGGTAAGTTTATCGATATATATATGCGTATCAAGTAGATTTCTGTTTCGTTGCATTATTAGATCTGGAAATTGTTAGTGATCTGCCGGGAGTTTGAATTTCTCTAGTTGTGTAACACCATTGACCTATTTATTCAATATTTGTTGAATGAATTGTTCTTGTTGAGTTTATTTGGAAATGTTGAGATTTGCATTTCGGGTAGGGCACGAATTTGTTTACGGGATTTACAAGGCTGTGCAAAGGCCTTGCGGTAGTACTTGTGGGAGGTCACATTGTTGTTCAGATTCTACCTTCAGCTGTTACTTACCTTGCACTCATTCCTGCCAGGTACCCGTTTCCCAGTTTTCTAATTTCCAGTTAAATCATTTATATTGTCATAATTGATCTGTTCCACAACTTTATGCTTCAGTTCTGGTAGATCAACTGTTAATTTGGTAATCTAAGTGTGGCCATGTTTGGAAAGTCTGCTTTATATACAATAATGGGTACAGAATTGCATTTTCTTTTCATCAGTAGGGTAGTCAACAATTTAGAATACAGATATCAAATTTTTCCAAAAACACTAGTTAGGTACTTGCTAACGGATAAGTGTAATAGAAATATTGTATGCCTTTGACTCGGTGAGTAAGAAAAATGATAGCTACTAGTATGTATATACATGGTTGGAAACTCCCTCATAGTTTATTGACAAAATTGCATTTCTCCTCCTCCTTGGTCTTGTTCTTTAACCATGGCAGATGAATGATTCGATTAGGTGCTACATTGTCCTCTATACTTTGGATCTTGATATATATATATGCATTGTTCACTCTTTCTTATTTGGTTAAAGCAATGGTAGATTGCAATGTTCATATCTACGTGGATGATAGGGGCAATAACTTTTGTATGCAAGCCATAGAAGAGCTGAGATATCACAAGTAACAGAGATCATCATTATAATATATTATCTCTGGGCCGTGGTATATTAATTCCAATAAATAAGATTGAAGAGAGAAAAAGAAAAAATTTAAGAGGAAGGACAAGAATTTACTAGAGAGAAAAAAAGAGTAGAAAAATTTGAGCCCGCCAATCCCATTCAAATCCGAACTTTAGACACTGCCATGGCCATAAACCTTCTAATTGCTTGCATCTAGCTTAAAGAGAGACTGGGATGAATCACAACGATGAACTAGTATGAATGAACACAATATACGAAACAACAAATGTTCCATTCAAGTCCCAATACAGTGATACATGTAATGTGACTAAATGATTCTGTTAACTCAATCCTAACGAGCTTAACAGACCCGAGTCAATTTGACTAATAATGGAGGCTGTTGGACGAAATTATCTGTACCTGTAGGCTACAACACAAAATATGTGAAAGCTTGAGAGCAAAGATAGTGGACTTGGCCATATCTATTTCATAGTCATTTCTTGATAATGATGACAATACAATTATCAAGACAATACATTCTTTTCTCTGATATACTATTACTTACTTAAGTCATCTAGCTTAATTGCACTATGAAATCACTAGATCGTATAATATTGGAAAGAAGGAATAAAAGGAAAAATACTAAAAAAGTAAAAATAATTCAAAATTCAATGTTAGTATCAATGTTCTAAAAGGCGGGCGGCCGGGGGGGCCTAGCGCCTAGGGGCCTAGGCGGAATTTTTTATTTTAAGCTAATTTTAATATTTTATTTTACATTTATCCAAACAAAATAATAATATAAAGCAAAACAATCTATAATAAAGATAATAAAGGCTTTTGCTTAAAGTTTAAACATATATATTTAACGTATTAATTTTATTCATGAACAAGATTGATATTAAATAATAAAATTTAAATTTTCAAGAATTCAATTCAATATTAAAACTTAAGAAACTAAACATAAATTTAAGAATTATATTGAATTAAACTAAATATTACAAATGTATCATCATTTATATAATTTGAAGTTGGTATAAGTTCAAAAAATTACAACTATAATAAAATTATCCATTTTGACTTGATCTTGTTTACTTCTTGTTGTGCTTTGATATGCTACAACTAACATTATGAATATGGTAAATCATTAAAAAAATAAATATATCAAGATCTGGTTTGGGTAGTTATTAAAAAAAAAAAACCTCACCGCCTTGCCCGTCTAGGCCAGCCTTTCCCACCTAAGCCCCGCCTAGTCTGCCTAGGCCCCGCCTAATTTTCTGGAGGGATTTTTTGGCATAGGCGAGACGCCAGGGGGGCCTAGCGCCTAGGCCGCTGTTTAGAACAGTGGTTGGTATTTAGTTTTTCTCTTTAATTCACACCTATAAAGGACAACATTGTTCACATACAAAATTGTACAGAGACAATTATGAAATAAAAATTGTATAAGAACTAAAATGAAATTGAAGGAAGAGTACAATTACTATATGGGTTGTTTTTTCCGACCCCAAATGTGCCTACTAATTCTAGACTATTCTATTAACTACTACTAAGTACTCCCTCAATTTCTATTTATTTACAAGAATGGCTCATGTCTGTACATTTCCCTTAGAGACGATGCTGATAACTCTCACCTAGATGATGCTAACTTTCTGGTTGGTCTAAACCACTAACTTAAGCATCTTATGCATGTCTTCCTTATAGTTTTAGTGTCATTTTATGTGTGGGAGTGATTCTAGTTGAGACATTTGGAGTATGTGATGGTTTTTGTTGCACATATTAGATTTAGGGTGGTTCTTTGTTTACTTCCCAATTGTTTCATTATTCAAGTTTTTCTTCCATAGTTCAATCAGAATGCTAGAGAGATTTGGGAGAATTTCTTACAATGAAAAAATCAACAGAAAAGGAGAAGATTATTGCATATGACTACTTCATGTAACAATACTAACGTCATAGGAAAATGGGTGAGTAGTTTCAGTAGCTCCTTAAGCGGCCTCCAGAATAGGTCGAGCTATTTTGTGGATTAGAAGGCATTGTTTTCCTATAAGGGAGGGGCACTGGACAAGTGGACATCGGTGAGGAAATTTTTTAATCTAGTCCTAATATGAAATATATGGTGAAAGATATACCTTTTGAAGGAGGGTTGTACAGGGAAAGTGATGGGGACTCCAAGTCAAGAACAAAGAAGAAGAGATTTTTTTATATTTATTATTTGGAGTTTTTATTATGTTTAATATAAAAGTAGTTGATGTGATTTATGTATTTTATTTATTAGTGGGGATTTAGGACATTAATTAGTGATTAGAAATTATTAATAAGGGTATTTTAGTCGTTTAGTACTTTTATTATTTCCCAAGTAATATTAGGGTTTGAGTCTCTTTAAATATTGATGTAATCCTCACAAGTTTTTTAGACTTCAGACTATTAATATTGAAGTTGATTATTTTATTCTACCGTAGTGGTATCCTACCGTAGAGGTATTTTATCCATCTTAGTGTTGATACGTGGAGTTGATACACTTGAGAGATTCTAGTGGTTTAAACATGAAGTTTAAATCCTAATTTATTTTCCATTAATCTTTCACCCTAAATCTGTCCTGGATCATTTTTGCTATCAAAACTTAAGGTTTCTCCATTAAATTTTCAGTTTTTGGGAGATCTTGAGTTAAAAAAGAAGAAACTGTTCATCGTCGGAGCATTGTTCATCGTCGGAGTATTGTTCATCGCCGGTTGTTGTTCACTGAAAAAAGAAAAAGAAAAAAGAAAAAAGAAAAAGGCTTGTGTTGCTGCTACTGCTCTGCCCTGTTGTTGTTCTTCTTTAGGGAACAAGGGGAGAGTAACCCTAATCTCTAACTTAAATATTTTATCAAAATTACAGTTTACATCTCATGGTTTTCTTACCTTTTAAATTTCAGCCCCGTAGTTTATACACTTTTCACTTATACCCTTTCATCCTTTCTAAATCAGCCCCTACACTTTTTGAATTCATACTTTAGCCCCTGTTTTTTATTTTCTTTTTAGTTAGGCTCTTAAGTTATAAAAAAAAGGTTTTATTTTATTTATTTATTTATTTTATAACCCATTGTCCCAAACATCCAATGTCTCAAGCCACTAAAGAATTGATTTCCGAAGCAAAAGAGTATTTGGTTTCTTGACAATGAAAGTTATTGAATTTACTACCTTATTAATACATGTGGTCATAGATATTTGAAACACAAGCAGAAAGAGCTTAGATTAGATATGGTTGATGCACAAGATTACCTTGGAAAATTGCAACGTCGATATCAAGATGAACAAAGAAAAACTGAAGCAAGGAAATGTCAACAAGTTAAAGCAAGAGAACTTCAAAAGGCTACACATGAAGTGATTTCTATATGTTCTTCTATGCAAGATAACGTCTCTTTATTAAAAGATGACATCTTTATTAAAAATGACATATCTTTTATAAAAAAATGCTTATTGATTTGCGGGCACATCTTCAAGCAGAGCAAGAGAAAGAAAAAGAGGATGCTCCAAATTTTGGGGCTACAGACAGTTGTGACGTGTCCATGAAAATTCTTGAAGTTCCAAAAATTGAACTAGAGATTATGTATGAGGAACAAATTGAGAAAACCTCTAACGTTGCTTTTGAATTGTTTGTTACCGAAGAAAGGACGATTCGAAAAGTTAATCCAATTCAAGTTGACGTTGATTTCGTTGTTCTAGAAAGCTTCTTTGTAGCACCTTTGAATACAAAACCAAGGCTCATCAATTTTCTTTCAAAAATATTTTGAGCCATACCGTGTGATGATGTTGTCAAAGGTGTTTCAAAATGTTCTTTCGTTGCAGAAGAGTTTATTGCTTATTCTCTCATATTATAGAACTCGAGGTCGAGTTTTCTCTAACAAGAGGAGAATGATGGGGACTCCAAGTCAAGAACAAAGAAGCGATTTTTTATATTTATTATTTGGAGTTTTTATTATGTTTAATATAAAAGTAGTTGATGTGATTTATGTATTTTATTTATTAGTGGGGATTTAGGACATGAATTAGTGATTAGGAATTATTAATAAGGGTATTTTAGTCGTTTATTACTTTTATTATTTTTCAAGTAATATAAGGGTTTTGAGTCTTTTTAAATAGTGATGTAATCCTCACAAGTTTTTTAGACTACAGACTATTGATTTTGAAGTTGATTATTTTATTCATATCGTAGAGGTATTTTATCCATCTTGATGTTGATACGTGAAGTTGATACACTTGAGAGAACAATATTTATATCTATATGTGTTTATTAGCTTTCTTTAAAAGGTAATGTAGAACGAGGACATCGATGAGAACAATATTTCATACTCTCAGTAATTTCCTTTAGCTTCCCCCCCCCCCCTTCTTTTCTTTTTCTCTCAAGTTGCCCATCCGATTCTCTTTGATGAAATTTGCTAATTTCTGGCCATATTATATTTTCTGAAAGCTTCAAAAGTTGATGAAAGCATTTGTTCAAGTCCACCTCATATGGACCTAAAGTATTATGGTTGTCAACAGAGTGGTCTATTATTCACTGTTAACAAGACCATTCATTAGTTAAGAGTTGGAAAGTGCGGAATGTAATTGTATCTTTCTTCTTTTGCTCCCCTGACGCCTTTCAGTGAATTTTTTCTTATCAAAAAATTATAATGCATCTTCTATTTTTTGGGTTACTTATTTTAATTTTTTGCCTATGTATTGCTGTTGTAGCCTTTCTTTGGGTGCTTTGTTTTATTTCTCTCTCCTATGATACACAACTAAATGTTATTACTAAACATAGTGATTCAGGTGATTCAGATAATTACATTCTCTTCTTTCTGATGTATTATAGGACAATACCTTTTGGTTGGAACCTTATAACAGCTGGTTATATTGAACAATCTGTATATGGGGTATGCACCCTTTTTGGCAACTTTCACTCGCTTAATTTCTCATGTTTTTTAGTTGTAAATTTTTCCTCTTTGATTTTAGGCTCCTTGTTCAATTGTATCTGAAAGTAAAATTTGTTTTCCAGGTGATTGTCAGCACAGTTGGTCTTCTTTTGGTTGGGAAGCTGCTTGAACCAATTTGGGGTTCTAGGGAGTTTTTGAAATTCATCTTTGTAGTTAACTTCTTAACTTCTGTGTGTGTTTTCATCACAACGATAGCTTTGTATTACATAACAATGCAGGAGACTTACCTGTAAGTACTGCAACCTCCTTTTGGCTCTCTCCCTCTCTTCCCCCCCCCCCCCCCCCCCCCCCCGTTTTTTTCCCGTCATACTAGTTTCTTATCATCTCTGTATTCATCTGTTTCTTGAATCCAGAAGGCAGAGTATAAAGGAAGAAAAAGAAAAATATATAATATTCTTTCCACTTCTTGTACCCTTGATATTTTTGTCTCTAAATAAGTAAACAAACTGTGCATCGCTAGATCCAACTTCTACTAGATCTGACCATACAATGTTTAATCTACATTAGTAGCTACCATTTACCAATCCGGCTCTAGCTAGTCCCTTCAGTGTTACCAGTTTTTATTTATTATCCCTTGTTGAGGACTGCGACCTGTAGCTGGTATATTATTCTACATTCTGTCTGATGCTAGGGTCAAGCTCTGTAATTCTAATTTTATGCTGTTCCCCTTTTGGTAGTTACATGCCTCTTTCTGGCTTCCATGGGGTCCTTTCAGGATTTTTAGTTGGCATTAAGCAGATCATACCCGACCAAGAGCTGTCTTCCTTGAGAATTAAAGCAAGGGTATGAACCTTCTTAAAGTAATCATCTGTTGTCACGCATCCTGTTTGAGGATATACCCCCTTACATCTTCGATATTTTGTTTTGGGATTTATGTAGTGGTTGCCATCTCTCACACTAGTGCTGTCCATCGCCATAAGCTTCTTTACAGCAAAGTCAGCAACATACCTCCCAACCTTGATATTTGGCACATACATAAGTTGGATTTACCTCAGATACTGGCAGAAAAAACAAGAAACAAAGCTTAGAGGCGATCCAAGTGATGAATTTGCATTTTCTACGTTCTTTCCTGAACTTTTGAGGTAATTTTTATACTTTGTTGCTGTTAATTTTATTTTTTCAATATTACTGCAATAACTCTATCGCTACATCTCTCTTAAGCTCTATCGCTACATCTCTCTTAAGCTCGTCTTTCTGGGCTACCTTTCAGACCAGTGATTGATCCCATTGCTTCAATATTTGATTGGATGCTCTGTGGAAGATCCAAAATTTCAGATGAGGCTGCGGGCTCCACGTTGGGTGGAGCTACGTTACCTGGTTCTGACCCCATTGAGGCATCTAGGAGAAGGTAATTTCAATGGTCCTATGCTCAGCAGTGTTAGTCAAACTAATGAATATAAATTTCCGAACTTCTTTTCATTTAAATAAATTGGCAATCAATTTAAGTTTAAAATATCAAATCAAGGGAAACGACATGATGCCGTAACACAACATTAAGTATTAGTAAACCTCTTGATGACTTTCTTGGGTGGCAATATACTAATATACACGAAGAGGGTGTGTCTTCTTCAGCTTAAAGTTGTATCAATCAAAATATTCTTTTATAATTGAAACACAATTAACATGGACAAACAATATAAGGTCAAATAGTTGTCATGCTTTTCTGCATACCTCAACTAGTTTCAAGAGTGTAGTTAATTTGTTATAGCTTTCATTTATTATATGCTTGCGCTTAACTAAGCAAGGATAAGGCAAAAACTTGACTTTGAAGGCTGTAATACTCGGGGATTATACATGTTGAGAGTGGGTTACTGAAAATTATGGACTACTTTCCTGCATGTGGTTTTGTAGTCTCTCGCCTCTTTAAGCCTTTGTTTTCCCCCTGAACTGCAGGGAAAGGGGTGCAAGAGCGCTGGAAGAGCGATTGGCAGCTGAGAGGTTGACCTCTGAAAATGTTTAGTGCCCATAAACCACAAAATTGAAATCCTTTCTGAACTGCAGGGAAAGGGGTGCAAGAGCGCTGGAAGAGCGATTGGCAGCTGAGAGGTTGACCTCTGAAAATGTTTAGTGCCCATAAACCATAAAATTGAAATCCTTTCTGAAATAGAGGTGGCCTTCGGCATTTTAAGGATGGAGCTTGATGACAATTTTGTCCTTTTTCTTTTCTTACTTTTGGTCATTATATACTTGTAATAACAACTACCAAAAAAAGAAAAAGAATTTTAGTATATGTTGATGCTATTATGTGGATTGCTTGTTATATGTAAAGTATATTAAAAAGAAGAGTTCTTTGAGCATAGTTGGTCGTTTAGTACATAATATGAATCTTCCTAATTTTTTCTGTTCCATATGATATTTTCTTGTACCATATGCCCAGGTATCGATTCGTGGAACTACCGGGGCTGAAAAATCCGAGCTCGAATTCTCCACGGGCTGTTGGTTTGATTTGGTCTGATGGTCTATAGCACTGGAAGTTAAAAATGTAGAGAATAAAGTGGAGCAAAACAAAATGATGGTGGCACCTTCCATTGTTTTGCCCATTTCTTTATCATCATGCATCATATAGTAGTAATGTAAAGACTTGACTAAGTTAAATGAATGGTAGTCGACACATTTAAGAGAATGTAGGTAACCCTAATAAATTTCCAGTCTTCAAATTTTTACTCTCTCCTTGCCGATATTGTGGGGAAATGCATCCTCTGCAAGAGCTCGGCCCACGATTATGTCAGAGACCTTCAGCTGAGAGTTATGATAGCTATTGTTCTGAAGATGAACTATGGAGCCATTCTGCTGTGATGAATGGGAAAATGGATAGTTGAAGTTGGAAAGAAGAAGACAAGGAAACAAGCCCCGAAGATGTTCTTTGAGAGGTTTATTAGCATCTTATTGAAGAAGTTGTGAACAATGAAATTGGGGATACTGAGGGAGAAGTCCTCAATGCCAGTAGATTCCCTGAGGTCAAAAGCAGTCTGAGGACATTGAAGCAACTCAAAGTGAGGTGGAGAAGCCCTCACCGAAGAGAATGATAGATGTAAAATTCCAACTTTTTATGAATAAGATTTAATTCTTTATATATTATTTTTAAATAGTAAGATGTTGATTTGATATAATGTTATAGTTATGGGTGATTTGTACAAATTTTATAAAATAAGCAAGTTTTCATAATATATTCGTTTTGTCGGGAAATATTCGTTTGGTCGGGGAATATTCTTTTATCGGGGAATATTCGTACGACGGCGCAATCATTGGTGGACCCCATAACGGAATAATTGTCGGATATAGAAAGCGACAAAAATAACCTTTTTATAAAAATAACAGCAAGACTTTTACCGTTAAACTGTTGAAATACCCGGTGATAAAAGTACAGTAATATGCGTTGTTGCACAGTAGCACACGGTATTGCACAGTATCTCTGACTATTAATTTTTACGTAAGAAGTCACTCAGTATTTCATTCAATAATTGCCACAATAGTTGCTGCATAATATCTCATATTATTGATTTAATTATTGTCACAGTATCATCTGCACAATATTTTATATTATTAAATCAACAATTGTCATGACACAGTTACTCATATTATTTAATATTATTAGTTAGCATTATTGGCAATATCTAGAAAGTTCTGTCAATGAAAGGGGTTAGGTTATTTAATTGTGCGTCAGTAAGGAGAAATCCTTAGCAGAAAGCCCCTTCTTTTCTGAGAACAATCTAGTTGTCAATATTGTGAGTTATAATATTAATAATAATTAATTGTTGAAAGATTGTGTTAATTAAAGATAGGAGATTTTGTGGTGGATATTTATTTAATTTTTGATATAAATAGAAGAGTTGTTGTAAGTTTGGCTTATTATTCCATGGACCCCTACGTGCCAAATTATTCAAACTGTCTGCAGAAAATTATTTCAGTTTTTGTTTTATTATTATTATAATAATAATAAAACAGAAAATTTTTTATAATATATATAAAGTTGTTTGTTTTATTAGAATGTAAATAGAATATATTATATTATATATAAAGTTTTTGTTTTATTAGAATATTTTATTGCATAATGCTGCATAGTAAAATTAAATTTCGCCGAATTCGTCCGTGAATTTTTTTTCTTTTGTTCATCCGTGAGTTTTCTAAATAGTGTTATGCCATTCTCCTATAACTAGGATGCTTAGTAAAGAAATGAAAATCACACCAGAATCAAAGAATTATTCTTTTATAATATTGTGCGTATTTCTTTCTAGTATAAGAATACTTTGAGTGTAGCTTACAGTGAAAGATTTTCTCAAGAATATCCCCGCTATACCAGTCAGATTTAGTCTCCTACTAAGGTAAATGATGTTATTTTCTTTCAATACTCGTAAGGGTTGTCATTCTATTATTTAGTAATTTATGGGAATAACCTGTCTACGCGGACTACCGCATGCATGGTAAATAACCCTTCGTATTCATTCTTTATTAAGTTGTGAAAATGACCTGACTACGCGAATTATCGCATGACGGGTGAAAATCCATTTGCAGTTTCATATATTCTTTCATACTCGTATGAGATATCATTGGGTTAAATATTTTTTTGGTCACTGTACTATAAGTCAACTTACAAATGAATAACTGAATTTTTTTTTCTTACAGTCAACTGTAAGACCCCAAATTTTATGAATAAGATTTAATTTTCTTTATATATTATTTTGAAATAGTAAGGTGTTGATTTGATAAATGTGATAAGTTATGGGTGAGATGTGCAAAGTTCACAAGTAAGCAAGTGGTTATAAAATATTAGTTGTGTCGGGAAATATTCGTTTGGTCGAGGAATATTCTTTTTGCCAGAGAATATTCGTACGACGGCGCAGTCATTGGTAGACCCCACAACGGAATGAATGTCGGATATAGAAAGTAACAGAAATAATCTTTTTATAAAATAACTGCGTTGTTGTTACCGTTAGTACTGTTGAAATATTCGGTGGTTAAAATACAGTAATACGCGGTGTTGCACAGTAGCACACGATATTGCATAGTATTTTGAATTATTGATTCTTACGTAGTAAGGCACTTACTCAATTACTGTTCAATATTATATATTATTGATTCAATAATTGCATAATATTTTATTGGTTCAATATTTGCTACGTTGATATTTTATATCAATAAGTGCTACTTTGTTATTTTATATTAGTGATTCAATAATTGTCATTGCACAGTATTTCAAATTATCAAATCAATAATTCATATTATTTGAATAATATTATTAGATAGCATTATTGGCAATGTCTAAGGAAGTTCTGTCTAGGAAAGGAGTTGATTAATTGCGCGCCAGTAAAGAGAAATCCTTATCGAAAGGCCCCCTTTTTTCTGGAAACGACCTGGTTGTCAATATTGTAGTTCTGTAACATTATTTGTGAATAATTAATTTTTGATATATATGATAAGAAAATATTTATTCAATGTAAATTTAAACGGAGGAATTTTTAACATGTGACATTTGTTGAAAGTTGGTATTTTATCTTGTTCGATAAAATAATTCATTCAAATATATTATTATAATATTACATTATAGTAGTATGATATGATTATATAATAGTATGATTTTTATAATTTGAATGGTAACATTATTATAGTAAATTCATGGTATAAAAGTTAAACGAGGTGGAAGAGTGCAAATTGAATTTGAACTCTTATGATACAAACAATGATGTCATCGGAGCGATGAGGTAAGCAAGGATGTCATTGGAGCGATGAGGTAAACAATGATGATATAGATCGATGATGTAAGCGATGATGTCATAAATTATGACGAAAAGACTATTTTACCTTTACCATGTCGAGCCTATAAATAGAAGCTCATTTCATCATTATTTTTCACCAATTCACTAAAGCTATAGAGAGAGAAAGTATAGAGAGAATAAGAGAGAAAGAAGAAGAATATTCTGCTATTACACTAGTGCAGTCTCCAAATTTTTAAGATAAGGGGTATTATTTCTTTCATATTCATGAAGAGAGTTATTTTTTTTCAATACTCGTAAGATTTGTTATTCCATTATTGATTATTCTGTTGGAATAATCTGTCTACGCGGACAACCGCATGCATGGTAAAATTCTGTTGTTATTCCATTCTTTATTATTCTGTGGGAATAACCTATCTACGCGGACTATCGCATGCCTGGTGAATAACCCTTCGTATTCAGTTGTTATTAAATTGTGAAAATAATCTTTCTGAGCGGACTACCGCCTGACGGATGAAAATCCAATTGCAGTTTCGTATATTGTTTCATTTCAGATTCCTAACTCTAAACTTACTACGGTAAGTATTGCTTCTATAATTCCTGAAATGATTAGAAATTCCCTGAGTTTTGCGCTTCATCTAATATCATTTCACTAGAATATTAGTCTGAACTTTCTTGTGAAATTTTTATCTTTTTATGTCGAGTTACTATTCCCGAGTTACTATTCACGGGGTACTATTCACGGTAAAAAAAATATATTTTTTTCTTCCAAATCATCTTTGATTGGATCCAGGTTTTGATCTTCATTCTTGAACTCTGGATAAATTCTCTAATATTTGTCCTTTATCTCACTGGATTCGTTATTCGTATTGTTTTTCATCATCCTCAGTCCTAAATGGTGATATAACTGAATATCTTTGGCCTGTAGTGCAAAGATGAATGATTGCTTGATGAATATCTTTGGCCTGTAGTGCAAAGATGAATGATTACTTGATGAATATCTTTGGCCCGTAGTGCAAAGATGGACAGGTGTTGAGATGAACATGACTAACTAGTGATACAATGAATATCTTTGGCCCGTAGTACAAAAGATGAATATTTGATTCGAGATGTATATTGATTGATGTTACAGGGATAAAATATTAATGATGGACTTTTAAATCAAAGAAGATAGTAGACATCATTCTCTACTTAACTCTTCTAATGAATTGTTATTTTCGCTGCGAATATTGATCTAAAACGTGTTGTCCATAATATTTTATCTGATTTATTGAAGGCTAACGATAATTTATTTTTCATTATCTTAGTCATAATATTCTTTACTGGGCTAGTTGAGCTCACCCTTTTCTTTCATTATTCTCTTCAGAAAATGAGAATATCGCGGGTACTAGTCGGAGAATGGAGTGATTTTCGAGTTAGAGCTGTAGAAGTTCTCACTATTTTTTTTAAATAGTGTGATAATAATTATATTGAGAACTTAGTTTGAATGTTTATATTTTTTACATGTCTGTATTGACACTTACAGTTGTGTGGTCGTATTTTGCACGACCGTTTGATATGAAAGATTGTATTTGAATTCTGTACCATGTATTTGGCTACTCAGAATGGGTTGAGTATTGAACCTATTTTGGGGGCGTCACATCAACTAACTGTATTCGACTTTTTTTAACACAAAGTTAAAAAGCCGTTAAGTCTGTTGACTTTTAACGGAAATGTCTACATCAGCGCATACGTGTAAAAAAAATTCTTATGTGGCAAAAATCATCCCATGTGGCTTTCTTACGTGAAAATTGAGGAAATAATTTATGGAAAAAATGAAAGATTTATTCTAAATAAAACAACATATGTCAAAATAAATTAAAAAAGTTAGCCAAAAAAAAAAGAAAATAAATAAAAAATATATTTAATTATTTTTGTAATTAATACCAAATAAATTTTTATTTAATTCTTTACAAATAATAATATAAATTAGAAAAGTTTGTCAAAAAATAAGAAAAAAAATGAAAAAAATATTTAATTATTTTTTTAATTAATATCAAATAATTTTTGTTTAATTATTTACAAATAATAATATAAATTAGAAAAGTTTGTCAAAAATTAAGAAAATAAATGAAATATATATTTAATTATTTTTGTAATTAATATCAAATAAATTTTTATTTAATTATTTACAAATAATTGTAAGATCCTAAATTTTATGAATAAGATTTAATTTTTTTTATATATTATTTTAAAATAGTAAGGTGCTGATTTGATAAATGTGATAAGTTATGGGTGAGATGTGCAAAGTTCACAAAGTAAGCAAGTGGTTATAAAATGTTCATTGTGTCGGAAAATATTCGTTTAGTCGAGGAATATTTTTTTTGTCGGAGAATATTCGTACGACGGCGCAGTCATTGGTGGACCCCACAACGGAATGAATGTCGAATATAGAAAGCGACATAAATAATCTTTTTATAAAATAACTGCGTAATTGTTACCGTTAGTACTGTTGAAATATTCGGTGGTTAAAATACAGTAATACGCGGTGTTGCACAGTAGCACACGGTATTGCACAGTATTTTAAATTATTGATTCTTACGTAGGAAGACACTTACTCAATTATTGTTACAGTAATTACTGTTCAATATTTTATATTATTGATTCAATAATTGCATAATATTTTATTGGTTCAATATTTGCTACGTTGATATTTTATATTAATAAGTGCTACTTTGCTATTTTATATTAGTGATTCAATAATTGTCATTGCACATTATTTCAAATTATCAAATCAATAATTCATATTATTTGAATAATATTATTAAATAACATTATTGGCAATGTCTAAGGAAGTTCTGTCTAGGAAAGGGGTTGATTAATTGCGCGCCAGTAAGGAGAAATCCTTATCGGAAGGCCCCCTCTTTCCTGAGAACGACCTGGTTGTCAATATTGTAGTTCTGTAATATTATTTGTGAATAATTAATTTTTGATATATATGATAAGGAAATATTTATTCAATTTGGATTTAAACGGAGGAATTTTTTAACATGTGACATTTGTTGAAAGTTGGTATTTTATCTTGTCCGATAAAATAATTCATTCAAATATATTATTATAATATTACATTATAGTAGTATGATGTGATTATATAATAGTATGATTTTTATAATTTGAATGGTAATATTATTATAGTAAATTCATGGCATAAAAGTTAACCGAGGTGGAAGAGTGCAAATTGAATTTGAACTCTTATGATGCAAACAATGATGTCATCGGAGCGATGTGGTAAGCAAGGATGTCATTGGAGAGATGAGGTAAACAATGATGTCATAAGATCGATGATGTCATAAATTATGGCGAAAAGACTATTTTACCCTTACCATGTCGAGCCTATAAATAGAAGCTCATTTCTTCATTATTTCTCACCAATTCACTAAAGCTATAGAGAAAGAAAGTATAGAGAGAATAAGAGAGAAAGAAAAAGAGTATTCTGCTATTACACTAGTGAAGTCTCTAAATTTTTAAGGTAAGGGGTATTATTTCTTTCGTATTCATGAAGAGAGTTATTTTCTTTCAATATTCGTAAGGGTTGTTATTCCATTCTTTATTATTCTGTTGGAATAATTTGTCTACACGGATTACCGTATGCATGGTAAAATTCTGTTGTTATTCTATTTTTTTATTATTATGTGGAAATAATCTGTCTACGCGGACTACCGCATGCCTGGTGAATAACCCTTCGTATTCAATTGTTATTAAATTATGAAAATAATCTGTCTGAGCGGACTATCGCCAGACGGGTGAAAATGCAATTGCAGTTTCGTATATTGTTTCATTTCAGATTCCTAACTCTAAACTTACTACGGTAAGTATTGCTTTTAAAATTCCTGAAATGATCAGAAATTTATTGAGTTTTGCGCTTCATCTAGTATCATTTCACCGGAATAATTTTTTAAACTTTCTCGTGAAATTCTTATCTTTTCATGTCGAGTTACTATTCACGAGTTACTATTTACGGTAAAAAAAATATTTTTTTTGTTGATTGTATCCAAGTTTTGAACTTTATTTTTGAATTTTGCTCCACAATTGATTATTACGGAGTATTATTGAACTTGGATAAAATATATTACGAATCCCTAATCCTTGTCCTTTATCTCACTGAATTCGTTCCTTATATTGTATTTCATCATCCTCAGTCCTAAATGGTGATATAATTGAATATCTTTGGCCTGTAGTGCAAAGATGAAAGGTTACTTGATGAATATCTTTGGCCAGTAGTGCAAAGATGAATGATTACTTGATGAATATCTTTGGCCCGTAGTGCAAAGATGAACAGGTGTTGAGATGAACATGATCAACTGGTGATACAAATGAATATCTTTGGCCGTAGTGCAAAGATGAATATTGATTTGAGATATATATTGATTGATGTTACAGGGATAAAATATTAATGATGGACTTTTAAATCATAGAAGATAGTAGACTTCATTCTCTACTTAACTCTTCTATTGAATTGTTATTTTCGCTGCGAATATTGATCTAAAACTTGTTGTCCATTATATTTTATCTGATTTATTGAAGACTAACGATAATTTATTATTCATTATCTTAGTCATAATATTCTTTACTGAGCTAGTTGAGCTTACCCTTTTCTTTCATTGTTCTATTCAGGAAATGAGAATATCGCGGGGACTAGTCGGGGATCAGAGTGATGGTCAGAGTTAGATCAGTAGAAGTCCTCACTATTCTATAAAATAGTGGGATAATGATTGTAATTAATAAAGAATGAATTTGAATGTTTATATTTCGTATTATATACGATTTGTATTGAAATTCACAGTTTGTGTGGTCGTAGTTTACACAACCGTATATTATAAAAAATTATATTTGAATTCTGTACCATGTATTTGGCGACTCAGAATAGGTTGATAGTGAACCTATTTTGGGGGCGTCACAATAATAATATAAATTTGAAAAGTTTGTCAAAAAATAACAAAATAAATGAAATATATATTTAATTATTTTTGTAATTAATACCAAATAAATATTTATTTAATTCTTTACAAATAATAATATAATTTAGAAAAGTTTGTCAAAAAATAAGAAAATAAATGAAAAATATATTTAATTATTTTTGTAATTAATACCAAATAAAATTTTATTTAATTCTTTACAAATAATAATATAAATTAGAAAAATTTGTCAAAAATAAGAAAATAAATGAAATATATATTTAATTATTTTTGTAATTAATATCAAATAATTTTAATTATTTTTGTAATTAATATCAAACATGAAAGTTGAAGTTAAAGAATAAACACAAGTAAAATATAGTAGGATTACAAACCGCAATCAAAAACACTAAAAAGACACTTAGATTTGTTCTGATCATGGTATCAGCCATTGGATAGAATTGACATGAAATCTCTTTTTCTCCATCTTTCTTGTTTCATCAAATTAAGTTATCAGCTAGAACATCAATAGCCATGGCTTCTGGCTTATTAGCCTTCATTGCAATAGATTTAGTCCTGCAAGTTGAATTTCATGTAAACATTACATACTTGTTTGGAATGTATTCGACAAATGGAGAATTAATTAATTGAGAAATAGGTATTCAAACTTTCACCTGTTGGAGAGAAAAAGATTCAGTATTTGAACTAACTCAATGACGAGAATCAGAGGAAGCAGAGGACGGCTTGTCGGAGATGCCGTCGTGTTCCTCCTTTTCACCTTGAATTCGTGCCGGAATACGAAACCCAGAGAATCCGCCACCAGAGGCGAATCCAATTCCAAATACTGAAGATGGATGGAAAGGCAATGATGCTTGATGAAGATGATGATGATCGTTGGCAGCTGAAAATGCTGATAGTGACGGATCGATCCAACATCGAATTGTACTGCAATTGGCAACGAGCTTTATGCCATGGTTTAATTGGTCAATGAAGATGTTGGTCTCTTCTTGTGGGCGGTCCAAAACTCTGTTTAGGTTCTCAATTTCATCAAACACTGGCTTAATTGATGTTAGGGTTTTGGACATGGTTTTGAGATTGGATTTGAAATTCAGGGTTTGTTTTGCAACTTCTATTTCATCAAACACTGGCTTAATTATATATGTAAATAATTAAATAAAAAATAATTTGATAATAATTAAAAAATAATTGAATATATTTTTCATTTATTTTCTTATTTTTTGGCTAACTTTTCTAATTTATATTATTATATTTGTAAATAATTAAACAAAAATTATTTGATTATAATTAAAAAATAATTAAATATATTTTTCATTTATTTTCTTGTTTTTTGGCTAATTTTTCTAATTTATATTATTATATTTATAAATAATTAAACAATAATTATTTGATAATAATTAAAAAATAATTGAATATATTTTTCATTTATTTTCTTATTTTTTGGCTAACTTTTCTAATTTATATTATTATATTTGTAAATAATTAAACAAAAATTATTTGATATTAATTACAAAAATAATTAAATATATTTTTCATTTATTTTCTTATTTTTTGACAAACTTTTCTAATTTATATTATTATTTATAAATAATTAAACAAAATTTATTTGATATTAATTATAAAAATAATTAAATATATTTTTTATTTATTTTCTTATTTTTTGACAAACTTTTCTAATTTATATTATTATTTGTAAAGAATTAAATAAAAATTTATTTGGTATTAATTACAAAAATAATTAAATATATATTTCATTTATTTTCATTTTTTTTTGGCTAACTTTTTTAATTTATTTTGACATATGTTGTTTTATTTAGAATAAATCTTTCATTTTTTTCTATAAATTATTTCCTCAATTTCCACTTAAGAAAGTCACATGGGATGATTTGTGCCATATAAGAATTTTTTTTACACGTATGCGCTGGTATGGACATTTTCGTTAAAAGTCAATGGACTTAACCGTTTTTTAACTTTGTGTTAGAAAAGTCGAGTACAGTTAGTTGACTGTAAGAAAAAAAAATTCAGTTATCCATTTGTAAGTCGACCTATAGTACAATGACCAAAAAAGCATTTAACCCAGATATCATTTCTTTTGTACTCGTCAAGGGATATCGTTTCTTTCATATTTTCTCCATTATGCTATGAAATTATTGTTTGTTTCAATAACCTTATTATTAAATGGTGGAAATCCCTAAAATTAGTAGAATATCTTTGAGTTTTGCGTTTCATCTTGTATCGTTTCACTTAAATATTTGTCTGAACTTTTTTATTAAATTTTAATATTTTCATTCGGGATACTATTCACGAGTACTATTCATACCAAGAAGTTGAACACAAAATGAAAGATACAATTGAGGTAGAACATGTCGACTTTCTTATGCTAAATTTCATATTCGAGTCCAAAGTTGCATCTAGTTTCTTTCTTGTGTCAACTCTATTCCCAAAATTTAAGCTCAAGAAACATTAGATGAGCATGTTTTGTTGGCATACATCTCCTGGACTTTGATTTAATATTCTTTAATATTTCAAAACTCAAGGATGAGTTTTTTTCAAAGGCGAGGAGAAATATGAGATACGACAGAAAAAATTCAAGAAGTTTAATATTAATTTTATATTGTTATTTAGAAATAAATGTTGGATTATTAATGTAATTATTTTATTAGGTTATTTTAGAAGTTTTAATTATAGTAGTAGATTATAATTAGGAGATTTTTATTTATGGCAGTAGATTTTAATTAGGAGACTTATTGTAATAGTAGATTTTAATTAGGAGATTGTTTCCTTTTTAAATTAGAGTTTTTATTTAGTCCCCAAGTATTGAATTTTCTATTTAAGCATTATAGTACTTCATTATTTTAGAGATTATTGAATGAATTGATTTGAAATTGAAGTTGTGTACTTTTGTGTGTGTTTATTTGCCGATTCTCTACAAAGATATGTACTTTTATTCCTTCTTTACTACCCCAACCTACACCATAATGGTATCAACAACCAAAGTTCATGATATCTTTTGATTTCACCTAATTCATACCTACCCTATTTTTCTGGCCTCCATTAAATTGTCAAAATTCATTAGAGAATCGATGTTTGCCTAAATCTACACTAGCAAAATACGCAAGTATACGCAGTCCACAAGTAATATAATGATAAGAAAGTGTCGAACCCACAGAGAATTATTTAATAATAATTACTAAGTACTAACTCATAATCAAATTAATTTTATTTAAATAGTTCGATAAAAGTTGTTGAATTTTGAAAATAAAGTACTAAACTAACAAATCACTAACTACCAAGAATTGAATTTAGATAAAAAGGCTTAAGATTACATTTTTCCTTGATGATTCATTTTAATGTCAATACTTCCTGTTGAATTATATCAGTTAATAAGGATTGTTAACCAAGAACTCATTAGGATTTATAAACACATTCCGATGATTTATAAACAACTCTTCTTAAATCCAATAAATTAGAATTAGAAAAATCACTCTAATTAATCAACTCATTATATTCCTATGTGAATTGGAATTCACAAGAATTTCACGCACAAGTTCTCTTTTAGATCACATAAGGCATATAGGTATATTTCTATCCTATATACAAATTACAAATTCCATCTCATGTAGAAATCATAATCTTATGTTATTATATCCAGGTCTAAACCTATAATCCATCTTCCAATTTCGTATAGATTACCACGCTAATTGTTGATCAAGCAATTAATCAATTGAACACAAGATATAATAGACAATCCCAAATAATCAATAATAATCAACAAGAAGTAATTAAGTCATTTAAAGCTACTCATAAAGTTCCATTGCAATCTTAAATAAAATTTAGTTCATAACTGAATTAAAAACCATAATCCACAAGTAATCCATCATCCAAGAATTACAAAATAAAAAGTTAAAAGAAGAAAGGAACAACTCTTTTGAAGCAATCCTTGAACTCTTTCATAGGCTTGTATCTTGATCTTCCTTTGCGATAATCTCTTGCTTCAAGCCTCCAATCCTTCTTCAATTCTAGGGTTAGTAAAAAGTATCCAATATCCCCTTATTATACGCTTCACATCATGTATATGTAGGTTACAAGTCCAATTTTGAAGCTTAGGAGGAAAAATAATCCAATTTGGAGTAAAACAACATGCAAAAACGCGACCCATCTTGATCTGGCCGTGTTCGGGCGCTGCAGCGCCAGTTTACGGCGCTGCTGCGCTGAATCCCTGGTGTTCTGGCGCTGCCATGCCAGAATAGTACTAAGAAATGGCGATGCCACGCTAGACAAAATTCTGTTGCGACGTCTTTTGGTAAAATGGCCATAACGTTTGATCTGGGAGGATTTACGGAACCTGCTACCTATCAAGTTAAAAGATTATGAATAACAGGTATATAACCCACTTCTCAATCGACAACAATTTTTCGAGATGAAAACAAGATTTGCAACAAGATTCTTCGTCGCCATAGTCTCTATCTATCTCAGGGGGGAAAAATTCAACGTTATTGTTCATCGTTACAGTGCGTGACGTTGTTGTTTCTTCTGTCAAATTATAATTTGGTACCCCAAGTTTCTAAAAGTTTAAATTCAGCCTATTTACTTTTTGAAATTTGCAATTTAGCCCCTTAAGTTTTTTAAAATTTTAATTCAGGCCCTAAAATTTTAGAAAACTTCAAATTAGTCCATTTTTCTTTATACTTTCTGCACCTATGCCCCTAGAGAAAAAAAGTGTTAGTCTAGAAAATAGATATACTATATTAGTTATGGTGACTTGTAATTATGAGTATCGTCTTAGAAGAAAAGAAGAATCGATTGCAGCACTTATAGCAAATCAAGTAAATATCTCAAAATTTATCACCGCAATTCCAACATGTGGTCAAGGAATTAACACAAAAGTCAAAGTTATGATGCCAAGCCCTACAAATAAAATAGAAGGAGTCGGTGAGACTCTTCAAGAACAAGAACTTCGATATGTTGAACCTCGTGAGGATCTTAAAGTGGTTGAAGTTGAGGATGTTGTATCCATTGAAGATTCCAAGGAGGTTTTCATTAAAGGAAGTGCAGTGCAAGAGGTGAACCATGTTGACCATGAAGTTGAACACAAAAAGAAAGATACAATTGAGGTAGAACATGTCGACTTTCTTATGCCAAATTTCATATTCAAGACAAAAGTTGCATCTAGTTTCTTTCTTGTGTCAACGTTATTCCCAAAATTTAAGCTCAAGAAACATTAGATGCGCGTGTTTTGTTGGAATACATCTCCTGGACTATGATTTAATATTCTTCAATATTTCCAAACTCGAGGATGAGTTTTTTTCAAAGGCGAGGAGAAATATGAGATACGAACGAAGAAATTCAAGAAGTTTAATATTAATTTTGTATTGTTATTTATAAATAAAAGTTGGATTATTAATGTAATTATTTTATTATGATATTTTAGAAGTTTTAATTACAGTAGTAGATTATAATTAGGAGATTTTTAATCATGGTTGTAGATTTTAATTAGGAGAGTTTTATTATAGTAGTAGATTTTAATTAGGAGATTGTTTAATTTTTAAATTAGAGTTTTTACTTAGTCCCCAAGTATTGAATTTCTATTTAAGCATTCTAATACTTCATTATTTTAGAGATTATTGAATAAATTGTTTTGAGATTAAAGTTATGTGCTTTTGTGTGTGTTTCTTTACCTATTCTTTGAGGAGATGGATACTCTTATCTCTTCGTTCCTACCCCATCGTACATCAATACTGCTCTACAATTTTTGAGGCTTCGTAGAGTAGAATCCAACTCTACATCTCATGCCTGGTTGGTTCGTAGAGTTAGTTTTACCAGTCTCTACAACTCTTCTAGGCACGATCGTAGACTTTGACCTACTCAATGATTTTACAAATCTCAGACCAATATGTGACATATTGTTTTTGGGAACAATTATTTGGTCCGCATATATTTGACAACTAGGAATAATAGGCTCAACGATCTCTATGGATTTCACAAAAGCACTGTTATTGTTAATCTCCAATGATTTTTCCACACTTGAAACTAAAGACGAATCTCCAAATCCCAATCCTAACTTGTCAGTGACTGCTCTCTGACTGATGATCAAGGAGTCTATAGACGCAAAAGAAAGATTCCACGTAGAGATTGTCTTTTCCATATCCTCTATTTTAGAGGTTAGAGTTAACTCTCTCTGTGTAATGAGTTCAGTTATCTGTTCCAACCTCGCATTCTCAGCTTCAAGGTTGACAAAAGAGACAACACTTCGTAGAGTTATTTCCAACTTTGCGTGAGTTTTCACTTTCTCCTTTTGAAGAAGACAATGATCATTTGATAGAACTCTGAACCATTTCATGTATTTATGTAGATCAGAGGTTATACCATACAATGCAACTCTTAAATCATCAATATCTATATTAGGAGAGTTGAAGTCAAATACCTCATTAATGTCAATTTCTTGACTATCAGTGGCTTTTTCAGTATCTAATTCTATGCCCATTAGACAGAGATTTGCTACATGAGGTCCTTTATCTTCGACTCAGAGCTTGAATCATTCTTTGAGTCACTCCACGATCCTTCAGCAACTAGACTTCTTTCCTTCTTATGGAACTTCTTGTAGCCTTTGAACTCTTTCTTTAGGTATGAATTCTTCTTATCTCATTTTAATCCTTCTTGTAGGGGCTTGGTGCACTATGCAATATAGTGATCTGACTTCTTGCAATTTTAGCACATGTCTTTCTCTTGGTCTCTTCTGCTACTACCTTTGTTATTGAAATATTTTCTTGGTCTGCTGCTGCTCTCTTTGCGCATGAACTTTTTCATCCATTTGGCTAGCAGTGTTATATCTTCATCATCATCAGACTCTATTACTGCTAGAGCTTTGGAAGTTGCTTCTGATGCCATAAGAGCATCACCTCTTTTTTTTTCTTGACTTAAAGATTGTCTCAGCCCGCTGGTTTAGTTCAAGCTCATAGGTAAGGACATTACCATAGAGTTTTTGCACAATCATCTCATGTAGATTCTTTCTCTTAAACGACAATGGGTTTGGCATCTCACTTGCTAGGTAGAGCCCTCATGAACTTGATGTTAAGGTCATTATTTGGATAGACTTTTCCATAAGCTCTCAAAGAATTGGCTAGACCTTTCAATAAGCACCCTTTTTGGAAACTTTCACTCACTTAAATTTCTCATGTTTTTTAGTTGTATTTTTTTCCTCTTTGATTTTAGGCTCTTTGTTCAATTGTATCTGAAAGTAAAATTTGGTGTCCAGGTGATAATCAGCACAGTTGATCTGCTTTTGGTTGGGAAACTGCTTGAACCAATTTTGGGTTCTAGGGAGTTTTTGAAATTCATTTCTGTAGTTAACTTCTTAACTGATAGCTTTGTATTACATAACAATGCAGGAGACTTACCTGTAAGTACTGCAACATCCTTCTGACTCTCTCTCCCCCCCCCCCCCCTGAGTTTTTTCCCGTCATACTATTTTCTTATCATCTCTGTATCCGTCTGTTTCTTGAATCCATATAAAGGAAGAAAAATAAAAATATTTAATATTCTTTCAACTTCTTATACCCTTGATCTTTTTATCTCTAAATAATTGAACAAACTGTGCATCACAAGATCCAACTTTTACTAGATCTGAGCATACACTATTTAATCTACATTAGTGGCTACAATTTACTAATCCGTCCAGTGTCACCTGTTTTTATTTATTATCCTTTGTTGAGGACTGCGACCTGTAACTGGTATATTATCCTACATTCTGTCTGATGCGAGGGTCAAGTAACTCTAATTTTATGTTGTTTCTCGTTTGGTAGTTACATGCCTCTTTCTGGCTTCCATGGGGTCCTTTCAGGATTTTTAGTTCGCATCAAGCAGATCATACCCTACCAAGAGTTGTCTTCCTTGAGAATTAAAGCAAAGGTATGAAGCTGCTTAAAGTAATCATATGTCGTCACGCATCCTGTTTGAGGATATATCCCCTTACATCTTCGATATTTTATTTTGGGATTTATGTAGTGGTTTTCATCTCTCACACTAGTGTTGTCCATCGCCATAAGTGATAGACACATAATTCATACATTTTATTATCCCTAATTTTGTTCTTTTAATTATATTCGTTTATTAATTTAATATGTTTTTTTTTATTTTGTAGGATTTAATATTTGTTGCAATAAAGTCAACATCTTGGTGATTAAGCGATATTTAATACTCTAATTCATGTAAGGAAATATCCAAGAAGAATCCTATAAGGAGAAGGAAAGAGGTGGATCAATCTTGGTGTGCAAGTCAAATCAAACAAGAGAAAAGGAAGTCTATCTAGAAGATCTCTTTATCTAGAAAATCTCTTTGAGAAGTTGATTGTCATTAGAAAGTTGAAACCTACATGGAAAGAGACTTTTGTTTTCCTTATAAATAGATCTTTTGTTTTAGAAGGATGAAGTATTCTGTATTAGTTTAGGTTAGGAGTAGGAGTAGATTAAATTACTTCTTCATTGTACGTTCGTTGGATGATCGTGAATTAAAGGAAGTTTTCTTATTTATTTTTAATCTTCTTCTTCTTCTTCTTCTTCTTCTTCTTTATTTTAGTTAGTTTATTTATTTTCATGTCTAGTTAAGTTTTTATATCTAGGATGAAGATGAAATTAAATAATTATTCATAATAATATTTTTCATCTCTTCTATTATTTATACTTTTATGTTTAATTGATTTCGCATTCATGTTTTTTTATTGAAATACCTTCGTTTTCTAGTTCTAATGTGATTTTAAATTAATTAAGAGGTTTTGATAGATTATTATTAAGATATGAGTTTTTCATAATCCATTCTTACTCGAATAAGTTTTGATGGGTTATAGTTAATTCTTAAATTTTCATACTCTATGCTTGTCCACGTTAATTGTAAAATTACTAAATTAAAGGGAAGGAATATCAAAATCATAATTAAAGTATAAAAATAGAAAAGATTGAATTATATGTTATGTTTATTATTTAATACATTCTGATTCCTAGATTGTTCCCTCATTATTAGTTTTCATATTTTAGTTAATCAATTCTTAATATTTATTTCTAATCGCCTAAAATAGATATTAAGAATACATTAAAATTAATCTAGTCTCTGTGGGTTCGACCTGTACTTGCCAGTTCTTCAACTTGACACTGTGCATTTGCAGTTACATATTTTTATCGCATCAATAAACTTCTTTACAGCAAAGTCATCAACATACCTTCAAACCTTAATATTTGGCACATACATAAGTTGGATTTACTTTAGATACTAGCAGAAAAAACAAGAAACAAAACTTAGAGGCGAACCAAGTGATGAATTTGCCTTTTCTACGTTTTTCCCTGAACTTTTGAGGTAATTTTATACTTTTTTTGGCGATGTTGATCCGCATACTTCTTTCTGTCGATCTTGAGCCGTTACTAGTCGTGCATGTATTAACTTAACACCGTCCGTAGTCTGCTGCACTAATTTTGGCCCTAGCAGTCGATGTTCCCCTACCTCGTCCTAGCATAGTGGCGTTCTGCACTTCCTTCCGTATAACACTTCGTAAGGCGACATGCCTATACTTGCGTGATATCTATTATAAGTAAATTCGACGAGTGGTAGGTGTTCATCCCAACTTCCCCTAAATCCATGACACATGCACTCAACATATCTTTCAAGGTCTGTATCGTTTTTTCACGTTGGCCATCCGTTTGAGGATAATATGCCATACTCAATCTCAGCCGAGTTCCCATATGCTTTTGCAAGTTTTTTCAGAAATTCGACTTGAACCGCGGATCCCTATCCGATACGATCAAAACTGGCATTGTAATGATCACAAAATTTCAAACATCTTTGTAAATAAGATTATAAGAATTATCTAATAAAATGAGGTTTTTATGGATAATTTGTGTTATGTGAGCTTTTTTGAGTGTTTGAAGCTCTTACGTAGAAAATAAAATTTTTCCGAGAAAAAACTAAAAACATTATTCACGCTAAAAATGCCTTTTCATTTTTTTCGAAATACGACAAAACATGTATTCAACGGTTGTGATTGATTTTGCTTGGTTATCGGTGGTGGATTGTTCTACTGCTGATTATCAAAACTGGGTTGTTTTTTGATAATGGGTTTTTAGATTTTGTGAGATAATTTGTTGAGATGTTTCAAATACTGATCTCTATTACTGATTGAGTAATGCTAGAGACACAACTTATTCTACAACTATTTTATAATTTGCTGATATGGCATACTCCATCTCAGCATATTAATGAACGAATTACTTCAATGTAATCTTCGACCCCACATAAAAGGTGAGGTGAAGTATGTCACATCAGTAAATTATAAAATAGTTGTATAATAAGTTGTGTTTCTAGCATTATTCATTACTGATTATCTCCATGCCATATCACACTAACTTAGTCCATGTGGCAGTCAACCAGTGAGATGCAGTACTCCTGTTTGTCTAGCTGGCAGTGTCGTTAACGGGAGGGGCATGTTTGAGTTGGTTTTTATAACGTCAGAGGTACGTTTTTAAAAAAAAATGTTTATAGACTAACGGGGACTTCAGGCAGAATCACAAGGGCAATTTTACACCTTTGCCCTATAAAAATATGCAAAAATGTGTTTTAAGATGGAGTTTCTTTTTAAACTTGAGAACTGATATTAACATGATAAAATTTATGGAGACCGAACAATTAGTTTTTTTATTTGGATAAATAATAGGAAATTGATAAATCCACAAAATAAATGTTGAGAACTGATATTTTTACATAGAAAATTGACATTTTCACAAGATCCATCTCACATGAATAGTGGGTGGGCCCTACCTCTATATGAGAAAGACTCGTGTAAAAATATCATTTTAACATATGAAAATATCAGTTTCTTAAATGTTACGTACATATTAAATCAAATGTAACAAATAATTTTTTTAAAGTTACTTGGAAATATAGATTTATTTAAAAGTGATCCTTTAATCTTTTACAAGTAGTAAATTTTGCGCAACGTTAATATTGTTGAAAAATTTAAATACTCGGTTATTGCATGATGACTTTACCGCAAGAATGAATTATAATAAGAAATTAATTTACTATTGAAAATATTATAAATGACATCAACTTATAATTGAAAATTATTTCTATCCAGATATAGGTTTTCAACTTATAATAAGAAAAGGTTTCCAACTCATGATAAGAAAAACAAACACTAGTTAGAAATATTCAATTTAAAATTATAAAATATTCTTTTTTATATAATATAAGAGAAAGTATATAAAAAAGAATATATTATATTTACATGTAACCAAAAATATAAGAGGAAGTATATTTATAATTTAATTACACAAAACGAGATTATTTTTATATTATAGTTCAGTCAGTTATATACAGTGTCCGCTCACCTAATTAATTTTATTAAAATTACTATGAGAATTTACAAAAGATAAGAAAGAACATTTTGGGGCCTCCTTAAAGGATCAGGATGAGTCTTCATTTAAAGGTTGAGATTTAAAATTATTGGATCTAAGGCCTAAAAGTTGTCACCTCATTTAAAAGTTACTAACCTAACTTTAATAACTTCATTTAAAAGTCACTAACACTCTAGTCACCTCATTTAAAATCCATTAATCTAACTCTTGCCATTAATTTAATATATTACTAATATATTAAATTAATCTATTAATATTATTATTATTATTATTATTATTAATATTATTATTATTATTATTATTATTATTATTATTATTATGTTATGTCTCTCATTGTTTTTTTAATACTTATTTTTAAAATTCATGTAATATTTTAATAGAATAACCGGTATTAAAAGAACATGTAAATTTATGTAGCATAATTTTTTTTTGTCCTTTATAACCTTAACATGATAAAGTGCTCAGCTTCACTCAATAAATATTTAGACAAAATATGTAAATAATTTTCGCACAAAAAAGAAGAAGAAGAAAACATAATACAAAATAATAATAATAATAATAATAATAAATTATTATTAAAAAACAATGAGGAACACAACAAAGTGCTCATAATAATAATAATAATAATAATAATAATAATAATAATATTTAAGTGCAAGCACATATATTTCCACAAAATCATGCAATCTGATATGTTTTTTGAGTTTTTGGACAGAAATAAAAGAAGAAGAAAATAATGCACACCCAAATAATAATAATAATAATAACAGATTAATTTAATATATATATACATATATACACAAATTTTTGTTTTATTTTTTATTTTTTTATACACATATATACATGAATTTATAAAAAAATTTGGGCCCCTCAACTGTAGGCCCTGGGCGGTAGACCCGGTGGCCCTCCCCCAGGGCCGGCTCTGTTAAAGTATAAACCTTTAGTTTGGATAAATATTTGCTCAATTGCTTACAGCTGGACATGGAGCATTTCAAGTTTCTTTCATCCTCAAGCTCATCAAAGTGGAATCATAAGAAAGATTTCTGGAGATCTCATGATGTTTCAGTTCACGGTTTTTTTGCCAATTTGGGTATTCAAAATGACGCTTCCCAGGTAATAGACTCGTCAACTTCTATGCAAACTTTATAGAATGGATTCGGACACAATATGTGTTTGATGAAATGTTTGAGAGAAATACCATGACCTGGACTTCACTAATTAATAATCATTCACTGATAAATTAAGTTGATGCTATTATGTGGGTTGCTTGTTATATGTAAAGTATGTTAAAAAGAAGAGTTCATTGAGCATAGTTGGTCGTTTAGTACATAATATGAATCTTCCTAATATTATTTATCTGTTGGGATAAGTTCATCTGCTAATTCACCCATTAACTTTGGTAGACAAAATTAATCTTTCAACGAACACCCAACTTTTAAAAACTAACAAACTTATGGATGATTGAGAGAAACACAATGAATCAATTTTTATGTAGTTTGGCGGTGCATAGTAGATTTTTTCATAAAGTACGACTGTGTCTTTATGGCTTGCAAGAATGTACCTTAGTATGTTCTTGATTGATTACATTGTTTACAACTCTTTGATGATAAAATAGAGGTGTCAAAGGCACCAAAAGAGACGCTATTATCGTGGTGTGACAATGGTAATAGATGATTGGTAGGATGACGACAATATTGGCTTGCTCGATGAAAAATCTGCTTCATACATTCTTCTCTCAGTGAAAAAACCAGGTTGCTTAGGATGAGGCAGTGCAATTTCACTACTCAATATTAGAACCACAGTTGACATACTTGGTCTGTCTTCTGGATATTCTTGAACGCACAGTAGTCCAATTTGGATAATTCGAAACACATCATTCTTGTTAGTTGACTCCAATATCGCCCCATCGATTAGTCCCAAAAGAGCGTCTTCTTTATAGCTTTTCCATGCCTAAAAGAGTTTATTTTTATTTTAGTTGAAGTAGCTAACCATATAGCATAAAAGTGTTATAATATATTCGTATGCACTTACATGGCCAAGAAGGTTAAGGCTGTGATCGGGATGATTGAATAATCTGTTTTTCTTTCCACTCACTATCTCTATCACTAAAACACCGAAGCTATATACGTCAGATTTAACTGAGAACAGACCATCAATAGCATACTCAGGGGGCATGTAACCACTGCAAGAGAGAGAGAAAAAATCTTTCAGTATTGAGCAAAGGTAAACAAAAATCATTTGTAATGTTGTAGAAATTCTTACTATGTCCCAACAACTCTTGTTGTATTAGCTTCAGTTTGACTTCCTCCGAAACTTCTTGCCATGCCAAAGTCTGAAATTTTTGGATTCATCTCTTGATCTAGTAAAATATTACTGGCTTTTAGATCTCTATGAATGATTCTTAACTTGGAGTCCTGGTGAAGATAGAGCAGTCCCCTAGCAATGCCATTTATAATGTTGTAGCGCTTTGGCCAATCCAGTGACTTGCTTATTTCTTCATCTATTCATTTGTCATCAAGATAATTTATATTGTTGTGTAGATGGATGATGTAAGGGATAGTGCCTAAGGGAAATAACATGTTTTCACTGATTAATTTTTCAAACTTTCCAAAAGTTATAATAATGTATCAACATTTTAGGAGGGCCATACTGAAAATATAAGGATCTAAACTTTTGTTGGGCATGTATTTGTATATCAATATCTTTTCCCCTTTTTCAGTGCAGCACCCGAGAAGCGTTACAAGATTTCTGTGCTGAAGTTTGGCAATACATGCAACTTCATTCTTGAACTCATCTAGTCCTTGGCTCGAATCCTTAGAGAGCCTCTTCACAGCTATTTCTTGTCCGTCATCCAACATACCCTAAAAGTCAAATATTATGAGAATCCATATTCTGCCTACAGAATTGAGCATTTTTTCTATCTTTTATGCCCCCTTTCTCCTCCCCAAGCTCTATAAACTCTTTTAATAGGTCATCAGACTCAAGAGCATTTAGGGTCTCGACAAAGCCAAACATGATTTGTATCTGTCCCTTTTTGTTGGGTGCAACACCTATGAGCTATAATAAGTTTACTCGTTTAAATTGCTATCCATTCATAATACTAGTTCAGAAGTAGAAACATTTCCACTAGTTCTGATTTAGTAAGCGAATGTTTACTATAATGAGTATTTTGCTTCAAGTTAAAAAGTGTTTTTATGAGAAACTAGTGACATATAATCTTTTGATGCCTTATGGTGGCTCAATGTAGGGTGTGCAGAATGAACTACTTTTGGGTGATTATGCACATGATGTGTATCAATATAATTACCTTGTAAACAGATCCAAATCCGCCCTCTCCAAGCTTATTGTTTTGGGAGAAGTTATTTGTGGCATTTGCAATTTTTTTGAAGTCAACTAATGGTAACTCCAAATCTTCCCCCTCAATTTTGGTAAGGGCAACAAGTTCTGAACTGAATCTCAACCTTCCTGCTAAGTGAGAAGTAAAATTAAAGCACATAGTGAATAAGAATTCAAATTTTTTCACAACAGGAGCAGAAATATAGTTTACTTTTCAGACTATTTAATTGACACTTTATTTTAAATTAAGAATGTTCTTAATTTATTTTCCTGTCATACCACCATTATCTTCTTTGTGGAGGTAGTAGTTCCCTTTCTTTATGAGATACTGCTTTTGTTTCAATGAATAAACTGACTAACTGAGACACACTTACCTTCTCTCCTCAGCTTTATCTTCTTGAAAAGATACAGGAATAAAGCTAGTAGTGCTGTCAGTACTAAAAGCATTAGTATGATCCATATTGGCCACTTTACTCTGGATCTCCTGCTTTCCTCTGTGTAGTCAAAAATTTCAAAAGAGAAAAAAAATAAAATTGAGGTATTATTTTTTTTTATTAATTAATATTCATACTTGGAAGTAAAATATATAAACTTTATGTGGTGTAAGAGTAGTCTTACCTAATTCAGAGGCATGCATTCTTACATAAATAGGCATGCATTCTTACATAAATATCTTGCCCATCTTCTGTGTAGCCTCTGGTATCCATCAGGTCATCAAGCCATAACAAGCATCCACTTCGTCCTCCTCTGATATCTGCATTTGTATAAGCTGTACAATTGCAGTTTTTGAAGCACACTCTCTCACATTCATGAAGGTTCATGCTCATGTTATACCACGCGTGTCGTGTGTCCGGCAATTTCATACCCGAGTACTTCATAAAACCTTCTCCATTTCCACAACCCAGTAGGGTTTTGCGGACACACCCGTCTGACCAATCTGCTGCTTTCCATTTTCCTGGGAATTGGGGAACAAATTCTTTCAAGCATTCACATCTTGGGGTGTTACTAATGTCACAACAACCATATGCGCCACACAATCCATAACGGTCACAGTCACTCACCTGTAGAGTAAGATAGACCATCCAATTTTGATTTCGATCATTCCATATCAGTACTTTTGTATCGCCATTTGGAGTCAATATAAACCTTGTAATAGCAGAAGAACTTTTACTGACAAGATCAAACCTATAATAGATTTCCATTTGATTGAAAACAAACTCATCTTTAAAGATTCCATTTGGTTTGTTATTCGGATTGCCACTAAATTGAAGACCAACCCATGGTCCAAACCTGGACCACAACACCGAACCTTTCCACAAAAATAACTGCGGAAAACCATTAGGATCAAGCCGGCTCATAAATCTACCTGGGGATGGATCATCAACACTTTTCCATGATGATGGGGTCCTGTCTAACCCTGTTACCAAGGCCAATCCAGACTTCATGCCTGGTAGCAAATTATCTCCAGGATAATCAAAACTCTGCCAAAGAAAACTTTCTGGGTCACTGTCTTTCTCATCCCCACAAACAAGATTCCCTGTATCTAACAGTTGTGCCATAGGATTCATCACGGATCTTGACGAGTTTGATGACCAAATTATCCTATCTGTAGCATCGTTGAGTACTATAATTCCCTCACCGTTAACCCTTACCATGCCTGAAGTACTAGTTAGTGGAGTCTCTCTATTAGCCACCCATACAACTGTTCCATATGATATTTTCTTGTACCATATGCCCAGGTATCGATTCGTGGAACTACCGGGGCTGAAAAATCCAAGCTCGAATTCTCCACGGGCTGAGATAATGGTGTCACCATCTCTAATGGTTTGATTTGGTCTGATGGTGTCTATTGCAGTGGAAGTTGAAAAAGTAGAGAATAAAGTGGAGCAAAACAAAATGATGGCAGCACCTTCCATTGTTTTGCCCATTTCTTTCTCATCATGCACCATATAGAAGTTAAATGAATGGTGGTTGACGCATTTAAGAGAATGTAGGTAGCCCTAATAAATTTCCAGTCTTCAAATTATTACTCTCTCCTCTATATTTTTAACTAGCCAATCTGTTCAAATTTGTTGGGCGTAGGTTCTGGAATTATATTTCTTTAAACAATCAATCATTTTTTAAAAAATAATAAGTGTGCCCTCTTGTTAATCAATGGTCTCATTTGTTGAAGTGTAACTACGTTTGGATTGAAAAAATAGAATAGTAGATGGAATGTAATAGAGGAAGGAATGAAATAGGGAAGGGAATAGAATGATTTTTTAGTATTTCATGTGCATGTTTGGTTGGTGTTAGGAATACATCCAAGAATGGAATAAATAATTAGACAGCGACTTAAATACCTCCAAATGTTCAATTTTAACTTAAATTCAATTTACGTTTAAAATTTGACCCCTATTTCTCTAGATTTTTGCAGATCAAAGGTTATATCATGCATTTATGCAGATAAGAGGTTATATCATTCAATGCAACTTTTCAATTATCAATATCTATATCAGGAGAGCTGAAGTCAAATACCTCACTAATTTCATTTTCTTGACGATCAGTGGCTTTTTCAGCATCTGATTCTATGGCCATTAGACAGAGATTTTCTACATGAGGTCCTTCATCTTCGCTTGACTAAGAGCTTGAATCATTCTCTGAGTCACTCCACGATCCTTCAGTAACTAGACCTCTTTCCTTCTTATGGAACTTCTTGTAGCCTTTAAACTCTTTCTTTGGGTATAACTTGTTCTTATCTCTCTTTAATTCTTCTCATAGGGGCTTGGTGCACTCTGTAATATAGTGTCCTGGCTTCTTACAATTGTAGCACATGCCTTTCTCTTGTTCTTTGCTGCTACTACCTTTGTTGTTGAAATACTTTCTTGGTCTGCTGCTGCTCCCTTTGCTCATGAACTTTATCAGCCTTCTGGCTAGCAGTGTTACATCTTCATCATCATCAAACTCTGCTGGAGCTCTGGAGGCTGCTTCTGATGCCATGAAAGCAACACCTCTTTCCTTCTTCTTGCCCCCAGAGATTGTCTTAGCCCGCTGGTTTTGTTCAAGCTCATAGGTAAAGAGATTACCGTAGAGTTTCTGCACAATCATCTCATTGCAGATTCTTTGACTCTCGAACGACAATGGTTTTGGCATCCCACTTGCTAGGTAAAACCTTCATGAATTTGATGTTAAGGTCCTTATTTGGATAGACATTTCCATAAGCTCACAAAGAATTGGATAGACCTTTCCATAAGCACCCTTTTTTTCAACTTTCACTCACTTAATTTCTCATGTTTTTTAGTTGTAATTTTTTCCTCTTTGATTTTAGGCTCCTTGGTTCAATTGTATCTAAAACTAAAATTTGCTGTCCAAGTGATCATCAACACAATTGGTCTGCTTTTGGTTGGGAAGCTGCTTGAACCAATTTGGAGTTCTAGTAACTTCTTTAACTTGTGTGTGTTTTTTCATCATATTGATAACTTTGTATATAACATTGCAACGGTACCGTCATGATTAATTAATTAATTAGACTAACGGTTAATTGCGCCAACGGACTGCAACAAGTACGGTAAAAGATGTCAATTAGCATTGCAACGGTAACGTCATGGTTAATTAATATTAATTAATTAATTAGACTAACGGTTAATTGCTTCAACGGATTGTAGTACAACAACTAATTGGGATGTCAACGGACTGCAACAAGTACGGTAAAAGATGTCAATTAACATTGCAACGGTAACGTCATGGTTAATTAATATTAATTAATTAATTAGACTAAAGGTTAATTGCGCCTAGACCTGGCAATATAGTTAGTTAACTGTCGGGTCAATTTATATTAACTGGAACCAAATGGGTTGATTAATTATTTTTATTTATTTGGGTTGGGTAAAGTTTGGAACCATATTTTTAAAAAGAAATATAGTTCTAACCCGATTAACTATTTTTCGACCCATATTTTATTCCAAATCAAAATCAAAAGGTCTTTCCACCCATATTTACATATTCAAGAATTTCAATTTTTCATGGTTTTATTTTTATAGTTAATATTAATTTAATAATATCAATTAATTACATAATATTCAGTAATTATGTATACACCCCCCTCCCCCAAAAAAAAATATATTCAGTGATTATATATACACCCCACCCCCCACCCCCCACCCCCAACACCCCACCCACACCCACCCCCACCCCCACAACCACACCCACCCCACACACTCCCTCCCAAAAAAATTTAATATTTAGTGATTATGTATACACCGCCACCCCCCATCCCGCACCCCAAGTTTATTACGTAATCCCACGCCCACATCTTTCGGATGCAGGGTAACAACAACTAATTGGGATGCCAACGAACTGCAACAATTAATTAGGGTGTTTGGAATTACATACCTCTTCAAAGGGGTGTTTGAAATTCAACATACCTCTTCAAAGGAGTGTTTAGAAACCTATAAATAGGTTGTCAATCTACCAAAAAAAATAACTTCAAATTTTCCAAATCCTTCACAAGTTCTTAAAAATATATATATTAAACTGCATAGTTGACCACTCTTTCTTTAAAAATATATTTGCCCCTAACTTTTGCTACACAAAGTTACTGCGAATTAGTCTCTCAAGATAAGACAGACTCAAATTTTACTCTGTACTAATGGATTTCTTATTAGATTAGTGTCATAAATAAATTAAAATTCAGTAAATTTGAACTTCAAAGTTGGTATTTGAAGTAAATTCTTTATTTAAGTTGTTAAAACAATATTATATTTTTTGAATATTAAATTTTGTATAATGTGTAATTCATAATTTTAAAATTTTAACTTTAGAAAATAAAACAATAAAAGTTATATAAAAAGTTAAAATCATAAATTTGGAAAATGCCAAATTTGCCCCTTCACATGGTAAGATACAAACTCCATAGTCTCTTAATAAAAAGGTAACTGATATTAACATGACAAAAATTATAGAGACCGAACAATTAGTTTTTTCTTGTTTTGGATAAATAATACCCTTTGTTACTAAAATCATCATTACCCTTTCCATCTTCTACGTTTAAATATTAAACGTTGTTTATTAAATATTGAGGATGTGTCACACTTTAGTCTTTATAAGCCAAAGTAAATAGGTACTCCATCCAATCCGTTGTTTTTTGACAAATTTTATTTATTAAAAAAATTATTATATTATAAGTCGCAAAATAAATTCTCTTTTTTTGTGCTTAATCTATACATACGGGAAAATATATATTTCTTATTTTTATTTCTAATGTAATGCATGTTATTATACAATTGTACGCATGTTATAACTTAGCGGATGAGGTCTTAGGTTAAGACTGAGGTGGTGGTACCATTAGGTTCGATTTTCACGTGACTAATTTTATTCTTCCATTGTCAGGTTTGTTTGTGAGAGTTAACTTCTTCCTCTTTTGGTGAGATTTGAGTGGTTCTTGATTGATATATTTAATTATAAAATTATATTGTATTCCGGAAAGAGTGAAGTTTTCAAAAAAAAAAATGCATGTTATAACTTGCATATGAGAAGAGGAATCAACACTGGAAATAGTACCTTACTGTCAAATTTCTTTGAATTTCCCAAGCACCAAATATGTTCTAGCTAGGAATGGAACATAAGTATTGGCTATATCTACATGTAACCAAAAATATAAGAGGAAGTATATTTATAATTTAATTACACAAAATGAGATTATTTTTATACTATAGTTCAGTCAGATATATACAGTGTCTGCTTACATGTCAATGGTTTACTCCATCAATAGATTAAATTAAGTATTTGAAAGCTCAAATCTATGGAGTAATGAATGAGATATTAAGGTTGTGTTTGATAAATCTGGCGATTAAGATCTGAATGATTATGATGTCTTAATAAATTAGATCATCTGAATGGTTATGAGGTCTGAATCTAAAAAACTGTTTGATAACTAAAAAGTAAGTTGTCTCTTAATGACACTATTTTACTATTTTAAAGGGTAAATTTTTATTTAATAATTTTAAATATTCAATTTAATAAAAATGAGTTAATAATATTGTTGAATATATTTATATAAAAAAAAATTATCAAAAAAAATTCATTAAGAGGTACCTCTTAATTATTAAGATTTCATTTTCTGTCTTACCGATTAAGAGGCATTCAGAGGTAACAAAAAAAAAACAAACAGCATCATGCATCTTAGCGAATAAGAGGCAGCCCATTAAGAGGCAATCAGATGTAAACAAACAGCACCTAACTCCCAAAAATCATCCTTAGAAATGATAAATAATAATAAATATATGCGGGAAGCAAAATTCCACATCGATCAATTAAGAACTAAAAGTTTAATATATTTATATATAAGAAAATTGCTCTTGGGTTTGGGCTTTAAGGGGCACCCCACTTTTGTGGAAGGGATAGGACTTAGCCAAGGCTTGGTTCGAACCTACACGCGCGTCGCCGACCGGCCTGGCTCGTGCTTGTGGGTTTGGGTCCTTGTATATAATATTTTGGACAAAATTTATTTAAAAATTTTAATTTTAATTTAATTTTAGTTCTATTGTCAAAACTATGTCGTTTTGATAAATATTATTTATTATCAAAACTGTGTCGTTTTGGAAAGAGGTATCTATCAAACGAAAAGCGCTATCTGTATGAACGGACGTCCCAAAACTGCGTTGTTTTTGACTGAACAGACGCACCCTTTTCTGCTAAGCCTAAAACTACGTCGTTTTTGTTCTGTTACGGCCAAAACTAGGTCGTTTTATGACCCGAATGGACGTGCCTTTTTTTCTACGTCTTAAAATTACGTCGTTTTGGCGAAATAGTGTCTTTTCAAGGGGTTGTGTCTCTACTGATCAGTCACTAACCCCTCCTATAAATAGACTAGCAGGGTTACCATTCAAATCATTCAATTTTTCAAGCATAAAGCATTCTAGTCTTTATTACATAAGTCAGTTAGAGTTATTTTAGAGAGAGTTCAGAACATTTTATTTTGATTCGTTGTGTATGCTATTTGGAGTGTTACTATA